>BMAO01038012.1:0-27361 GCA_019973975.1 Trichonephila clavata | reverse complement strand
GTCTGGTTCAAGAATAGTGGTTAAGGACGCCCAATTAAAAAATGTCTCGGAGTCAAGGTCTGATAGTCGTTTGGATCGATGATAAAGGTGAAATGGGTCTCGAGAGAGTTAAGCACTGCCTCAATCTGAGCTAAAACTGTTGAAAGTTCATCATGTGTAAAACGCGCATTTCCTACAACACGGTGTGAGTGATACTTTACAGATTTGACACATGATTCCCATAAACCTCAAAATTTGATGACCTAGGTGGGATGAATTTCCATGAAATACCTTCCGAAGCAAGAAAAGAGTTAATCTGGGCGTTTGAATTCCTTACTAATTGAAAAAGCACTTAATTTCAGTATTAGCCCCAACAAATTACCTGCATTGTCTGAATAAATAAAGGTACTTTGCCTCTTCTCGCAAAAAAATCTTTTTCAGACAAGCAATGAAGGCTTCGGAGGTAAGGTTTGTCACTAATTCTAAATGCATTGCCTTAGTGACAAAACATACAAATATAGAAATGTGTACTTTGTAAGAATTATTCCTTCTCTGATTTTTTTTTTTATTAAAAAAGGGTCACAGAAATCTACTCCTACGGGATTAAGGGGGGGGGGAGACCATGTAGATCTCTCTTTAGGGAGAGTCAGGGAAAATCTCAGTTTCTACACGAGATTTGGCTTTAAAGCGGATTACACACTCCTGAACAATTTTCCTTGCCAGATTTCTGCCACTAATGGGCCAGAATCGATGTCGAACGCTGTGCAAAAGGGACTGTGGTCCAAGATGATAAAATTTGTTATGAAAATGCAACATTAAAATATATGTAATTTGGATTTAGTTGGTAAGACAATAGGATATTTTGTTCCATAATCTAAGTCGGAATTGCCCAATCTGCCCTCTACGCGAATTATTTCCTTGTCATTGATAAAAGGATTTAAAGATTTCAATTTACTGTTACTAGACACTGGCTCACTTAGTTTTAGCTTTTTGAAGTCGTCTGAAATTTCTCTTACCGGAACCATTCTAACTAAACTTTGTTCAGCATCTGTAAGCAGCTCTTCTGAAGTTAAAGGTCCCGTGCGCTTGCTATGGGGATTTTTGGCATTCCTAGAAAACCTTAAAACGAAACTAAAAATAAGAATTAGTTTCAAATAGTTATTAGTCAAATGTAACCAATTATCTAGAACAACAGAGTCTAAAGTCAATTTTAGAGTTCTTTCAGAGTCTTTTTCAATTATTTGGTAAAATCGTCATTTTTAGTATCTAAAGTTATTTCACCATTGGGAACAGAGTGACAAAATGTATTTCTTGACCTTTCCACCACAGTTCACAGTTAACAAGATTTTCAGCACTAAGTCCTCTTGACACCAAATCACTAGTATTCTGCTCTGCTCTGATGTGTTGCCAACAATAGGATTTTGTAATTTCTTTTATCTGTTACACTCTGTTCCCTACCAAGGTTTTTAACAGCCAGGGACCAGTCTGCAACAATCCTAACACAATCATTGAGTCTGTCCATAAGTACACACCATCAAACTCTAATTTTAAAGATGCAATCACCTTCTTCACAAGTTTTGATAATAAAACCGCTGCGCAGAGTTCCAAACGTGGAATGCTGATTCGTTTGATTGTAGCTACTCTACTTTTACTGCAGAGCATCCTCATCGATGACTGTTCAGTTGAATTTGTACAACGAAGATAAATAGCTGCACCCAAGGCTTTTTCAGAGACATCTGAAAAACCATGCAGTTCCAAGGACTTGTAATTTTCAATAAGAACAAAACGTTGCACCTTTATTCCCTGAAGAGCCTTTAGGGAGAAGATGAATTTCTTACAGTTTCGTATTTCATTTTCTAACAAGGGCTGATCCCAATCTCTACTGACTAACCCCAAAGAGTTTTTATGAATAATTTCGCTGCGACAATGGCAGGGCCTAACAGACCCATTGGATCGAAAATGGGAGCAATGTGTGATAAGATTGACCTCTTTGTTCACTCTGGATTGTTGGTTGGATCACTAACTGAAAATTCTAAAGTATCGTGCTTCGGGTTCCAAACCAATCCGAGAGTTTTTACTTTTTCTTCATCTCGATCAAAATGATATTCCTGGGCTTCATATGGAAGTTCTTGCAACATATCTTTAAAATTTGATGACCATTTAGGAAGCTTCATACCAGCACAACTGAGAATTCAATGAGCTGTTTCTGAACTTCTTTTCCACTTTCAATGTTGCTTACACTGATACTAAGGTCATCCGACATAGAAATCAGTCTCTAAAATTTCTGCAGCTACAGGGAACTTTTCTCGGTTATCCATTGCAATTTGCTTTAGCGTTCTAGTGGCTAAGAAGGCACTGGTTGATCCATAAGTAACAGTGTTTATTCTGTATGTTGAAACTGGTTCATTTTTATCGCTTTTCCACAGGATCCGCAGATAATCTCTTTAATCTGGAGTGATTAGAATCATTCTATACATCTTTTCGATATCGGCAATAGCAATAGCTTGTTTTCTAAATCTGATTATGATCGAAAAGAGTTCGTCATGAATTATTCCACCGTTCGCTTGTAAGGAATTGAGGGACCTGCCATTAGACGTAGGACAAGAAGCGTTGAAGACTACTCTTAACTTTGCACTACTTTTCTCTGGATGATAAACACCGTGATGAGGTATATAATAAGTTGTGTAGGGTTCAATATCTTCTTCAACCCTTGTCATATGGCCCAATTGTTCATATTGTATAAAATTTTGATACAAAGAACAAAGTTGTGGATTTCTGTAGAGTCGGTGCCAAAGTGCATTTAGGCGTCGCCAAGCTGTCTCTTTAGATTTACCTAGTTTTGAGGGATTTTCCTGGAATGGGATATCTACAACATAACGACCTGTCCCATCTCTAGAAAATCCGTTTTTAAAGTGATTTTCACAAAAAAGTTCATCCTCTTTCTTTAATTCTTTCACTTCCTCAACAGCTTCCATTTCCCAGAACCGAGAAATTGATTCCTCTAAATTTACTTCATTTCTTGATAAAAAAAACAACTTTTAATGGGTTGGCTAATTGGAAGCTTTCCCGTAACTAAAAACCCAAAAACTGAGCCTTGCAGAACAATAAATTCACTAATTTGTATTCTTTCATTTCTGAAAAATACTTTGGCTCCTAACAGCATATCCACCCTGCCAGGTTTGAAGAATTCTGGATCGCTAACTGAATACCCTGATGCAATTGCATGTCAGAAATACTTAATGCAACTGAGGAGGTCAAATCAGTTATTTTTGGAATCACCAAAAATTCTAATTCCACATTAAAACTTCATTTTTGTTGGAAATAGTTCCATAAACCCTAGATTTAACTGTCTGCCCACTCTCATCAATGCCCGAAACCGGAGAATAAATTTTCTCCCTTTTTAGTTTTAACAAGGTTGCTAATTTGGAAGATATCAGATTTATTTGACTGGCTGAGTCTAAAATTACTCTACATTTAAACTTATTCCCATAACAATTCAGAAGGAACAAAACAGCTGTGATCATTAATACTGTGGAATTCTCCCTCGTTGTATTGCGTAAACTTTGTAACGATGCCTGCAAAGAGCAAACATTTTGCTGTTGTGTTAGTGAGTTTTCTTCGCCCATAGTTAGTTCATTTTCCGTATTCAATTGATCTTGTGGAGACAGTCAGTCAGGTGAACGCAGTTCATCATTTGATTTATGAAGAAGCGTGTTGTGTTTTATCCCGCACACATTACACATAAATTTTGATTTACAGGCAGAATAATAATGCGAATTGCGCAAACAGTTCAGGCAAAGTTTATGCTTTCGAGCAAAATCACACCTTTGAGAAACATTCATCTTTTGAAAAGAATTACACTTGTTTAAAAAATGAAAACCTTTACATATATAAAATACATTTTACAGTTTCACTTGAATTAATTACTAATGATTTTGGCTTAAATGGAATAGGAGAATTTTTATTTTGCTTTATAAAAGAATTATCATTTTGGTTAATACATCCAGGAACCATACTTCTTTTTTCGACAAATTCAAGAAATTCATCTAATTTTGAAATATCTGTGGATTTTAAAGTTGATTCAAATAATTTCCAGATTTTTTTTATCTAACTTAGATAACAATATATTTACTAATATAGCATCTGAAAATTCATTTCTGGTGAATTTTAGACCTTTTAACGACTTTAAGATCTTTTTTACATTGTCTACGAAATTCTCTGGCAGCTTCATGCTGAATTTTTTCCTGATTTATAATTGCTTGCAAATGCATATCAAAAATTGCTCTCTTGTTTTCGAATCTTAGTGTTAAAGCTTCAAGCAACGCTTCAAATGTGCCATCGCTGCATTCAATTTGCTTTGCATGACCTTTAAGAGTGAAGCGTAAATTATAGAGCAGGGATGGCGAACCTTTTCTGAGACGTGGGTCAAATTTTGTTCATATTCTTTAGTACTAGCTTGTGGGTCACTAATGCCCTTTGCATCAAAGTTAAGTTTAAAACTTTTTAACTAAGTATTTTCAAAACTAAAAAACTTTAAATTCAATTGGCTTAATGAGTAAAAGTAAGCAAGGTTTGACGATTTAAAGTTATTTAGTAGGGCTAAATGTTCTGAAGTGATTGGTGCAAATGACAATGAGTGTTTGAATAAACAATGAGTAACGAAAATTACATACTATATACACGCATACACAAAAAAAATTAGCACACCAAGAAAGAGTCGTCAAAATGAAACGAAATTTTACATACGTAATGACTACTTTGATGTAAGTAAATTATTTGAAAATCAAAGGAAAAGGATCATTTATTTCAAAGAAAAAGGCAAAGGAATGGAGGATTTAATACCCTGTTGAACTCCCTTTAGCGTGAATGCACGATGCGATACGATCGGGCACCGAGGCATACAAGTTCTGTATGATGTCTTGAAATATTTTGTTCCATGTTTGCTGTAACCTTGCGTCTAGTTCATTAAAACTCGTGGGATGCCCAACTCGCCGTACCAAATGATCCCAGATATGCTCGATTGGAGAGAAATCTATGGATAGGGCAGGCCAAGGAAGAGTAGTAACAGTGCAGAGGCAGTCTTGTGACACTCTTTCCGTGTGAGGTCGAGCATTGTCTTGTTGAAAACGGCTCCTGGGAGCCGTTGCATGAGTGGCAACACATGTGCTTGCAGGATGTTATGGACATAACGCTTTGGCTGTCATGGTGCCACGGATGAATACTAGGGGTGACCATGTATTGTAGGTAATGTCCCCCCATACCACCACATCAGCTGTGGGGGCAGTGTGTCACTGAAAAGCAAAGGCAAGATTGAGGTATTCACCATGGGGTTTCTACACACGATTGTCCTCACTGCTGAGATTGAATCTGGATTCGTCGCTAAAGACGACCTGGTTGTATTCCGCTGCAGTCCAGTTTCCTCGTGCGTGGCACAACTCCAAACGGAGGTGACGATGCGTGGGAATCAAGGGCAGGACAAGTAATAGGCTCCGCAATCCCAAATGTCCTTCAACCAGGCGTCTTCGTATGGTTCGAGAAGACGCAGGGGCACCTATTGAAGGTGCTACCTGTGCCTCTATGGCGGCCGTTAAAGCAGTTGGCTGTACACGTGTATTTCTTAGGATGTGACAGTCTTCTCGACAACTGGTCTGTCGAGGGGGTCCTGAGCCTGTTCTTCGTGTAAATGACATCTCCTCCCAACATAATCAGAGTGGCCTAATTGACGAGCTACTCGACTAGCTGACCACCTAGCTTCCATCATGCCTATGATTCTCCCCCTCTCAAACTGCGACATTTGCTCATATTGTCTTCAAAAATGGCGTAATGGTATGTCTACCTGAGCGCTTCCTTTGTAAACGATTCAGCACACTCAAACAAGCTTTGGTTAACTGTTTTATACTCAACGGAAAAAAGGTTAAACGCCCTCTACCATCTATACGTACTACGCAATCACTCTCCTTTTCTAATAATTTGCATATCTCCCCGACATGTACCTTCATGCCGAGTTTCATTACAATCCCGCAATTATTTCTTGGTGCGCTAATTTTTTGTCCATGAGTGTATATTGTGAAGTATTACTTATTAGTATATTCATATACGTATATATATACAAGTGCCACCTTCCCTTGCACATTTTTTGACAGAGATAGTTATATATATATATATATATATATATATATATACTAGCCGTTATACCCACCCGCTTCACTGGGGATTTCGTGATGATTTATAAATTTTTACTGCTTATATATATGTAAAAATTATTGATATTTAAGTCCTAGCATTAAGAATTCGATTGTATTGAAAAATATACTTATACCTGTAACAGTCGCCTGTTGATAAAAGAAAGGGGGCAGAACTCATCTAATTTGTATTTTCTAAAAATCTCTAAAATTGAAGTATAGAATCATGTTTGCACTTTCGTAGCCCTATAACCAAAAGGATTCCCGCAAAACCAATTTTCGGTGGATCTCTACTCCGTAAATTGAACATGCAAGCCAAATTTCAAGTCTAAATCTAACAGAAAAAACAAAAGTTTTACTATCAATATCCCCGTAATCCCGTTGAGAGCCGTTTTCCAAAATAAGCGCTCTTAGCGGATTTCAATTCGACAAAAGAAAAATGAAACCAAATTTCATTATTATAGTCCTTGTAGCTCGAAAAAAGGAATTTTTTTTGTCAATACGTCCCAGTAAACCCTGCACCCCTCCGCAGAACTTGATTTACTTAAAATACATTCTTAGTGCATCCGTATTCAACAAAAGAAACATGCTTAAAAAATTTCAAGTATATGGGTCTAACAATTAAAAACAGGAATATTTTTCTGTAACTCCTCTTGACCCCTCGCAACCATCCTTAGGGGTCAATTTTCGTTTTACTCTTTGTTAGATGAACTCTGTTCCATGAAAGGAACATGACTACCAATTTTCAAGCAGGATGATCAAATAGTTTAAAAATGGAAATATTTATCGACTACGCCTCTTAATCTCCCGAAATTAAACTTAGTAGTTGATATTCGCGAAACCCATTTTGCAGCGGTTCTCTACTTTACGAAAGGAATCTGCTTATTAAATTTCAAGACTGTACATCTAACAGTTTAAAAATGAGGATAATTATGTATAACGCCACTTGAGCCCCCGTAACGCCACTTCGGGGTCTGTTTTCACAAAACCCATTTTGTAGGGGAATTGCATTCTATGAAAGGAATCTGCTTATTAAAATTTGAAGACTGTGCGTCCAATAAAGTAAAAATGCAAAAAAAAATAATATCAATAACGCGCCTTGAACCCCCGCAACGCCTCCTAGGGGTCGATTTTCACAAAACACATTTTGTAGTGTATCTCTATCCTATGAGAGGAGTCTGCTTACCAAATTTCAAGACTGTGAGTATAATAATTTAAAAATAGAAATAATTATTTATATCTGCCCTTAACCCCCCGAAACACTCTTTGGGGGTCAATTTTCTCCAAACCCGTTTTGAAGCGGATATTTACTCCATGAAAGAAACATTCCTACCAATTTTCAAGCAGGTAGGTCAAGTTGTTTAAAAATGGATATATTTATCTATTACGCCACTTAATCCCCCGCAACGCCACTTCGAAGTCTGTTTTCACAAGACCCGTTTTGTAACTGATCATTATTCTACGAAAGGAATCTATTTATATCAAATTTAATGACAGTGCGTCAAATAGTTTAAAAATGGAAATAATTATCTATAATGCCCTCTAAGCCCCTGCAACGCCACTTGGGAGTCAATTTTCACCGAACTCATTTTGTAGCGTATCTCTACTTTATGAAAGGAATCTCTTTACCCAATTTCAAAATTTTACATTGAGTAGTTTAAACATGGAACAATTATTTATAACTTAACACTTAACCCCCCGTAACGCCTCTTGCCTTTCGAATTTCGGAAAATCCGTTCTTAGCAGATGTCTACTCTATGAAAGGAACATGTCTACAAAATTTCAAGTCTGTAGGTTGAATAGTTCCAGAGATATCGTGATTAATCAGTCAGTGAGTGAGTGAGTCGCTTTTCTCCTTTATATACAGGGTGTTTCATAAATGATGGGAGTAACTTTAAGGGGTGATAGTACACATCAAGACGAGTAATAGTAAATAGGAAACCAAGTGTCCCAAACGTCTTCCGAAGGAGAAAGGCGCCATCAAAGTTTAGGGTCCCAAATTTCAATTGATGATAAAAAATGGAAAAATGGATCGATTCATTTCCGGTTTTCACTAAAATCATTCTTTAAATTAGTATTTTCTTTAAAAAAAAGTTTTAAAGACAAAGTTAAAAAATGCCATTAGAGGGCGCTCTAGACTTTGGAGTACCGAACAACTACCTTTTACCAGTATTTTTTTTTATTTTGTTAAATGTTTACAAAAGCTTAGATTTTAACTTGAATTTTGAGCGCAGAATTGAAACAAACCAACGGGAGCGGTTAAGTGGCGTAAATGTAACCACGTTCAAGGGGGGGGGATTGAAATGCTCGTATGTAATGAACAAAATAAAAAACGATAAAGCAAACTTTAAGAGGCGATAGTACAATTTTGTGAACTTGTTTTTGAGTATTATCGCCAATTGTAAGCGAGAATTCATTTCTCCTCGCCAAACACAAATGGTCAGTATATTGAAGATTTCATCACTAATGATTTTAAGCAAATTAAAACTTAAATGAGATAAAATTTTTGTTGACAATAACTATTTTTCTTTCAAATAGTATTATGAAGAATTATTAAGTAAATTGAAGATTTCATCACTGCACTAATGATTTTAAGCAAATTAAAACTTAAATAAGATAAAAATTTTGTTGAGAATATCTATTTTTCTTTCAAATAGTATTATAAAGAATTACTAATTTTTTTCAACAAAATTTATCGAAAAGTATTTATTTGAAAAAAAAAACTTATAGATAGAGATCAAAAAATTTAATTTTAATTATTTTAGTTTAAGCAATAATTTGATCAATTGATGATAATCACTTATTCTATAACTAATTTTCTACTGTTTTTTATTCCTGACAATCGACAAAATTAAAAGAATATGTTTTGTCGCGTATTGGTGCATGGTACGAGAATGATGTATTCTTGATCTTGGACCCTATGAGAAATTCCTCTGTGCGTTATTGGTTCTGGATAAAGTTTTTATTGATTTAAATGTTTTGCATTTCCGAATCCAAATTACGCACATGGGATACATTCAATAAGGAAACAATTGTACTTACTTTTATTGTGTATGTACATTTAAAAAATGTTCTCCAAAGTCTTGACCGGTGTCTCGACGTTTTTGACACAAGAAAATATCGAAGAGTAAGCGAAAAGTGACCCCTTGATTTCCGACACGTCCAGAAACAGAATCTTATCTCAGATACTTATCTATCCGATACGAGCAAATGAAATGTTGCTTCGAAGGAAAGTGTTTTTGTCATAACTTATTTACTCGGGGACTGGAATCAACAATGTTCCAACTTTAAGCCACTTACTTACTGCGAACCAAATTTCTTAAAGCTCCAATTAATTTGTATATCGAAACATTTCTCAAATACAGAAAACATTTCTCAGAGCCTGGTGCTTTAAACAGGGAGTGAAAAAAAGCTTTTAGTCAAGAGCTTTCCAAAAAGTAAGCATTTAAAATTTGCTTTTGTATATTTGTAACAAAGTGAACAATTATTTAAAAATATATAGTCTCATTGTATATATTATTTCAACATATATCATTCATTCTCATTGTATATATTATATATTCATTGTTTATAAATAACCACATTTCTCTGTAAATAAAGGAGTAACTAGGGGGTTGATTGTAGAGGGGGGGATTTTTTTATGTACTTAGTTTGATTGTTATCTCCCCCTAACTCACAAATCAGGGCTGGTCGTGATCGCATAGAGACAAGAATGAATTCTTTCCTTGCTAGGTACATACCACGTGTTTCAAAGTCAGCTGACCACTTTTGCATTTAGTTGTGGGCTTCTACTGAGGAAAGAAGTAAATTGTCTTTGGACAATTTTAAACACGTTGCTTCTCTTTTCAAACCTATTTGAAGTAAGTTGTACATTTTTTTGAATTATTTAAATTGTGCTTCTGATTTTCGTGAAATGTGTACTTTTTAATTTGGATTGTATTTTGTGAATGCGAAGATAAATATAAATGCATTGAATATCCTCTTATATGTACTTCTGAGCAAATTTTCGATTCTGTGTTTCCGATAAATTATATTTTATCTGCCACTGGGTGTTTTTTGAAGACGTTTTTCTCATAACATTTGTATAAATTGACTTAAAAGCTGAAGTTTGAAATTAATTCTCCTACGAATTAAATTTTTTCCTATTGAAAATATACTACAGAACTATTTTTGAATGAATACACATTACATTGGTGATTATTCTTAAAATGATGTCTCCTTATGAATTTCTTCAAAAAATTGCCTCACCCTTTTGTAAATGTGTGAAATCTTTTCTTTCAGAAAGTTTTTGGACAACACTGTAACTGATTTATTTTATATTACTTGTTTATTTATTCCACTCAGGAAAAAATAAAGAAAATTTTTATGAACCAATTTTTTTTTTGATAGAGTTAAACATTCCTTTTGGGAAAAGTGTACTCATCATATTTATCAGCTTTATTTAGCAGAATGTTTTCTAATAATTATTTGAGAATAAACGTTACAATTGCAAAAAATTTCAAAATTTTTCTTGGTATGGAAAGCATTAGCGCAGATTATGTTAACATTTATCAGAAAGAAAAGAAAAAGTTTCGGTTAACGAATGCTAGGCATTACACACAAGATTCCGAAATAAACTATGCTCCTTATCGAAGAATTAATGTACTTATAATAACGAAAATTAATATCTGAAAAAAGGATTTTGTTTTTCAAAGACAAGAATGGAAAATAAAAGGTTGGACGATTAACTGTTTATTGACAACACACATGGAAGCAAAAATTACCATAGCATAATCTTTTTATTTATATACAGGGAGTCCCAAAACTTAACGTACAGCGGACGTGAAAAATCACGTGATATATGTATAAGAAAATTTTTTTTTTAAAAAAAAGGTATATCTAACCCTTGTTAAGGCATGTCTAGCATATACACTGGTGTGCAAAAATTAAGGACGAGACGGTTTTTTCAATATAACTTTGTACAAAAGCATTCCAAATCAACACATTTAATACCGTAAGATCCCCAATACGTAAGGACATGAGTAATGTAAGCAACACTTACTAAAAGAGAAATCAGAGGGATAAAAAGAAGCTTTATTGAAAAAGTAGCATGGAGCGCAATGCGACTGAAGGCCGAAACATCCCTGTGATGGGTGTCCAGCAAGAAATATCCGGTCTTTAGTAGGGGATATGATCTCCCCTGACTGCTAGGCAGGTTTCACAGCATCTGCCCATGCTGAGAATGAGAGTGTTAATGAGTTGTTGAGGCATTGGTGCCCATTCTTCTTGCAGCGCCAATCGAAGCTCCGGAATCGTTACTGGTGGTAAGGTACGAGCTGCCAAACGTCTGCCTAGAAAATCCCATACATGCTCGATCGGATTGAGATCCGGAGATCATCCCGGCCAATCCATACGTTCAATATCCTCACTCTCTAAGAGCTGTTCGGCAGCTACTGTGCGATTACATGGTGCATTGTCGTCCATGAAAAGGAACTGCGGACCCATAGCGCCTCTAAAAAGACGCACATATGTAAGAAGAATCTCGTTACAATAACGGGTCCCGTTGACTGAACCTGCGTTGAAGATGTGAAGGTCTGTACGACTATCAAGCATGATGCCTCCCCAAGCGAGAACACCGCCACCTCCATACCTGTCCCTTTCAATGATGTTCGAGGGATGATTGCGGCTTCCCCACTCTCTCCAGATGAGTACGCGATGAGAATCGCTACTCAAACAGAATCTGCTCTCATCTGTAAAGAGTACTCGTCCCCATTCATTGTCTCTCCAATTCCGGTGTTCCCGGCACCACAGAGAACGCCTTCTCCGATGGCCAGGCGTTAGAGGTACACACCGTACAGGGCGTCGTGGAAACAGACCACCACCGTGCAGTCTTCTGGCCACTGTAAAACGCGATATCGGTCGTCCAGTCGCCTGTGTCGTGTGTCTAGCGATTTCTCCCGCTGTTTGCCGCCTGTTTCTTCTGGCTTGTAAGGCAATATACCGGTCATCTGCGGGTGTGTTTCCTCGTGGACGACCACTACTGAACCCCCGAATAGCTGTTCCTGTAGTTTGAAATTGTCTCCAAAGTCGTGAAACGATGCTGTGAGCAATTCTGAAATCTGCAGCCACACTTGTCACACTGCGACCTTCCTCCAACTTCCCAATGATTCGACCTCGGGTAAAAGCATCCAGTTGATTATTCGCCATTTCTCGCTGAGGCAGCAACTTGGTGTGTTTTTAACGGCTATACGGTGTGCAATCTCTTTGCCAGAAATACTAATCTTACACCGACAACATGCTTTACTACTCAGACACTCCCCCATTACGTCTACCTGCATATCTGCGCATGTGCTACCGTACATCACCTCACTTAATCTCCTGATTGGTGTTTCTGTCCACTCTGCCTCTTCGTTCAGCTGATATGCTAATTTTTCGACTCCGTCCTTAATTTTTGCACACCAGTGTATATATACACTCAAGAGACAAAACATTCTGGCCATCTGTCAAAAACGAGTTGGCCACCTTTGGCGCGCAACACAGCTTCAACACGCCTTGGCATGGATGCCACAACTCCTTGGTAGATGGCCGGAGACAGATTGCACCAGATGTTTAAGCAACGGTCACGCAAATCCGAAATATTGCGAATTGGTGGTCTTTGAAATCTGAACTGCCATTCCATGACTTCCGAAATGTGTTCTATCGGATTGAGATCCGGCGAGTTAGGCGACCAGGACATTAACTAGAATTCAGCATCATGTTCCTGGAACCACTCCAACACAATTTTAGCCTTGTGACGAGAGGCATTGTCCGGTTGGAACATTCCATTTCCAGCTGGAAAAACAGAGGCCATGTAAGGGTGCAACTGGTCCGCAATGATGTTCAGATACGCTGTAGCATTCATGGTCTGCTTTACCACAACCACGGGTCCCAGAGACGCCCAAGAGAACGTCCCTCAAAGCATAATACCACCACCGTCCTGTGTATGACCTATTGTACATTGAGGGAGCAACTGTTTGCCTGGAAGATGGCGTATCCTGACACGGTAATTGGCGTGATGAATGACAAACCATGATTCATCTGACCAGGTAACTCTCTCCCACTGATCTATGGACCAGTCACAATGTTCCCAGGCCCAGCGCAGTTGGCGATGACGCTTGGTCAGCAAAGGCCCACGAGTGGGACGTTTGCTGCGTAGCCCCATATCCAACAGTGTCCGCTGAACAGTGTGCTCCGATACTCTTCTACTTAGCCTTACATTGTATTGGACTGTCAGCTGAGCCACTGTCTTGCTCCACCATGCGAAACAGTCTCCGACGTCCTTTTTCTTTGATAGCGTGTGGACGTCCAACACCATGTCGTCTACTGCTGCTTTCACCGCCATTCATCCACTTTGTATAAGTACTAACAGTTGTAGATTGCGAACAACCCACGAGTCGGGCTGTTTCGGAAATACTTGTGCCGAGTCTTCGGGTCATTACAATCTGTCCTCTATCAAAGTCGCTTAGATCCGCAGCCTTTCCCATCACACACAGAAGTAAGTGAATGAATGATTTTTTAGACTCTCCAGCAGCAGTTAATTACCACTCCCACCTGATCACGTGCCTTCCTCGTCATCCAGGCGAGTTCATTGCAAAATCTAGGGGTGGTCATAATGTTTTGGCTCTTGAGTGTATATATATATAGGAAAATGTGGGAAAATGGCACTCTCCATCACATTATTAGGTACAATAATCACATATTTTATAATTCCGCATTGATTTTTTCATTGACGTCATCTTACTTAGTCGTGCTTCTAATCGAAGTTTTAAATCAGGAAAACACTTCACTTGTTCAGTTCAAATTACCGTAGTTTGTTGGAGTTGGGGTTCGATAAAATGACGTCACCTAACTTTGATTCTCCATATAAATAAAAATATTACACTCGAAATTCCAGGTAAGTCTCTCAAAAGAAAGTTCATTTAGTTAAGCTTCAAAAATGGTACAATATATGTTCCTTTATTGTGATTTTCTAATTGACATGATCTTACATAGCAAAATGGTCACAAAACAAAGACACAGTCACAAATGAAGCAAACAATTTTACTAATTTAGTTAATTGGCGTAGTTTGCTTGAGTCAAGGTCAGTCCAACATGGAAAATGTCTAATGTACGATATATGTGTTGAGACTCAAAGTTCTCATGTCGGCATGGACTAGAAGTTTGGAGAGTGGGTTGCCAGCTCAGGTGCCTTCGTCAACGTTCAAAAGGAAGTTCAATAGGCCTCCTGTTGTTTTGTACACTGACGTTCTGAACAATGAATTAAATATTACTCAGGTTTTATTCTCCTAAGGTAATTTGAGTGTACTCTTGATATATTGATACTCTTGATTCCTACTTCAATGCAACCGTTATTTCTTTTGTGCAGTACTTTCATTCCATAACAAATGGATTCCCGAAATTTGTGTCATTTGTGTAAGTAGGTATATATATTTATAAGTTCTCATCTAGAGACACAGAAATCAATGAAATACTAAAGACAAATGAATCTTAAAAAACAGATGCTAGAATATAAAAATATGGATGCTGCAATATTTTACACATTGCTGAACAGCTCTTATATATAAAATAATGTATGTAAAAGTGGTGTTGAGAGCCAGTTTTGTGGCTAGCTAACGTTCCCCTTTCTGTTTATAATTCTGAGCGAAGTCCTATTGAAAATAATGAACAGAATTTCTAAACCCATTACAAGAAGATAACTTAACTAAAATTGCATTCAAAAATTCACGCTGGCGTTAAATCCGTACAAAAAACAAGTTATTACCAAATTCTGAGCCCAAATACAAATTCAAAGCTTAGTATTATTGGTTGAATTGCAGCTCTCAGGAAAAAGTATAAGATTATTAGTACACACAAATAACTTATATAGTACGTATATTAAGATAAATGGGGTGGATCCTAGCACTCTCCGCGATCCGGTACTCGGGGCGACAAGATTTTTGGCACCAAAAATCTTGGCGATAAAATTTACAATTTAGCAACCGTACAAAATTTAAAGAAAAGTAATCCTGTTCAGACCGAATTTTTACTTTTTCCTGATTTGAACAGCGGACATGATCTGACGGTCATCTTGAAGGCGTGCTACAGTGCTTGAAGACGTTCCTAGAAAGCTGAAATTGATGGAATCAGTGAAATTTTTCTTTCTTCCTTTTTAAAGAAATAACTGCGGAAAGAATGTTTATTAGAGAGAAAGTGAGATGCGTTGATAATTTCAATTTGGACGATGTTTTTTCTCACTTTTGCGTCTTAGAAGCAACGATTTTTCTGTTTTCTTCTTAAAGCCATTTTGAATATATATATATATATTTTTTGAAGCTCAACAAATGGATATTTTTTATTTGGATTGAAAGAGGTAAGAAAAAAATTATTGCTTCGTGAATGAGTGAACGATTGAAAATATTTCGGTATGGATGTCCAAAATGTGGAAATAATTTGTTGTTTGAGAGAAATGGAGATCGTTAGTTCATCATCCTAAAGCATTAATATGGGTCTTTTTTCCCCCAACAGTTATGGTTTAGAAGCGACGCTTTTTTACTTTTTCTTGTCGAAGCTGTTTTAGAAACCACGTTTTCTTCGTAAAAACACGACGAATGAATTTTCTTCCGAATAAAAGGTAAGAAAGTAATGATTGCTTTTTGTATGAATGAAGGACTGATAGAATTTTGGTATAGATTTCAGAAATTTGAATAGAATTTGCATTTGATTTCTTATTTGTGTTTCCTATGCTGTCCACTTTAGAAACCACGTTTTTTTTAACATTTTTCGTCTCTTGCCGCCAATTTGAAAAACCCTGTTTTCTCCTCTTTTTTATATCTCTAACGCCTATTTGAAAATCATGGTTTTATCCTTGACGTCATTTGGCGAAAAAAACTTTGTCACCAAACACAGCAGTGTACTGTGCTAGGATTTTAAGGAAAAATGAATATTTATGATATAATCTATAAGCAACTGTTTACCTTCTAAGAGAATTTTATCCCTGTATTTTAGAATTTCTGTATAAAAATAAATATTAATAAAATTGGTAAAATCCTAGCACACAGCCCACTGTGGCAATTGGCGACAAATGTTGCCTGGTCCGATGAATCACGGTTTGTCATTCCTCACGTCAAAGGCCGTGTTAGGATACGCCGTCTTCCAGGCGAACAGTTGCTCCCTCAATGTACAGTAGGTCATACACAGGCCAGTGGTGGCAGTATTATGCTTTGGGGGACGTTCTCTTGGGCATCACTGGGACCCGTGGTTGTGGCAGAGCAGACCATGAATGCTACAGCGTATCTGAACATCATTGAAGACCAATTGCACCCTTACACGGCTTCTATTTTTCCAGCTGGAAAGGGGATGTTCCAACAGAAAAACGCCCCGTGTCACAAGGCTAAATTTATGTTGGAGTGGTTCCAGGAACATGATGCTGAATTCCAGTTAATGTTCTGGGCACCTAACTCACCGGAACCCACCCAATAGAACACGTTTGGGATGCCATGGGACGGCAGCTCAGAGTTCAAAGACCACCAATTCGCAATATCTCGGATTTGTGTGTGACCGTTGCTTAAACATCTGGTGCAATCTGTCTCCGGCCATCTACCAATTACTTGTGGCATCCATGCCAAGGCGGGTTGAAGCTGTGTTGTGCTCCAAAGGTGGGCCAACTCGTTATTGACAGGGGGTCATAATGTTTGGCTCTTAAGTGTATGTTAATGTTTTTAAATATGTTAATTAACAATGCTAATTTAATGAAATATTATTGGAAACATGTAGAGTTAAAAGTATCTGTATAAAATACTGCAAAGGTAATAAAACTTACCATGTCAACACATCACCTTAGTAATATTTCCCTTAAATATAAAAGGAAGCAAGAGTAGTACCGCATTAACCCAGCACTTCAGGCGTGAAAAAAAACGTCCTTAACTTCACGCGCAGGGTGCCTCATACCCAAGGGTATTTACATTCTGTTTTTACCGTAAAATTTGCATACAAAGGTGAAAATGGAAGAAAAGTAGTAAATACAATACGTTTATTACACTTTCATTAAGTAAATATAGTTTTAGTGTTCTTTTTATTAGGGGATTCAATACGTTGTTCATACACTCTTTTAGACTTCGTCGAGAGTGAGTGCGATGTGTTCACTCGATGTTAATCTTTTTATAAATTTTGTAGAAGCATTGCTTGCTGTGTTTTCCATTCTTCTGTTATTCGAAATCCAAAACACTTCAGAAATCAGCGTCTGGTTCGATGTTTAGTAGGTGGTTTCTGACTACTTAACACAATAATTTGAGCAGTTAGTGTCGCAACGTTCAACAAAATTAAAAAAATATTGTCATAGGCTAACTATATGTTTCCTAGCCATTGAATATGATGTGGTCATTTTATCAAGGACGAAAATTCTCCCTCAGTTAAATTATCTGGATAGGTTTCAGTGGAGGAATCATACTTGCTATTATACTCTTCATCTTCTATTCTTCCTCATTCTCCCAGCAAAGAAACTTTATTCATCCCAAAATACCGTTGAACTGCATCAATTAAATACTGTATTTATTAAATTACTCAAATATCACGTTTCTTCATCATAACAACAATAATACGCCATTGCATAAGGAAGATTTTAAAACGTTCTCGTGCATTTAGAACTGTAACGGTGATACACGCGCAGGGTATGACATACCCGAAGAGGAGATATCCAAAAGTATGCATTTAGAAATCACCTACAAGATGAAACCCTTAAAGGATATAACCTTAAAATCAGCTACACTAGAAACTATTCATCTTCCGAAAAATATCTATATATAATCTTGAAAAAAGTTAGACAGTGGTATGACATACCAGATGTGGTATGACCAGAAGTGGTAGATAAAAGTAAAAATTAATTAAAACGAGATCAAATAAGAGTAAGACTATATATATGTACTTAAAAACCTAAGGTATTGAAAGAAAATTTATTGGAATTAAAATGACTTCCAATCATACACATGGTTTTAATATAAAATAAATTATATTTCATTTTATAAAATATGCAGCGTTATCTTCTAAGTTAATTCAGTAGCTGTAAAGTTAAAATTAAAAAGAAAAATGAATAACAATAGAGTAAAAAAATTCAAACAATGCAAATATTATTACAATTTGTCAATTAACTTAAAACCATTAAAAAAGCAATTGTAAAGAAATATTAATAGAGTATCCATGTTCAATACAATGAGTAGGGACGTCTTCAGGCCTGGAATCCTATACAAAAGTAGGCGTAACATGAGATTTTTAAAAGTATGCAGTGTATTGCATGTCAAATGCAGTGTCAAATAACCATTCAAACGGTCATTCGAAACAAATAAATGTGCCTGACTCACAATCTTTAAAACTTAGGCACAAACCGGCTCGTATAATGGCCGCATTTCGAACTAAATGCGTGAATGATTATTTATGTTCTTAGGCCTAGGCCTATACATGGACAATGGTCATTCATAATAGTATAGTATTACCAATTTTGCCAGATGACATGCAGTTTAAAGTTCACTGTTTTTTAGAGGATACATACGGGAAAAATATTTTACCATTAAAATTATCTGAATCATGATTTTATTAAGACCAAGTTGAGAACGATTCGAGGACCTCACCGAGGGAGAGGCCATGGGCCCTGGCCCATGCCTTAAGATGTCCCAGTCGTTTTGATTAAATTTAATTTTTCACCTTATACTTTCAAATAAGTGTCGTTAAATTTGGCTAATAAATCAAGCATATAGGTCTGTGATGGTGAACCTAAGTCTCGTGGGTTAGACACTGACCCAAGATTTTTAGGTGAGTGCAGGAGGCTGGAGAATATTTCCCTCCCCTTCAGTTCCATGCCCAAATTGTGGAGGTGGAGATAGGTGGTGTCGCAATCTATCGTTAAGAAGTCCAACCTGTCTCACAGGCAATGGCAACTTTCATTCCATCCCCTGCGGAAAGGACACGACACCAACAACAACGATTTTTAGGCAATCACTTGTTTGTTTTCGCTTGTTTATTTTGATTTTCTAGTTTGTTTGGATTATTTATATTCTATTTGTATTTTTTTCAAGCACTGTGACATAAAAACTATTTAAAGGTTTGTTTTAAATTAAGTATTTAATTGAAAACAAACCTTCAATTTGATCATTACAGATCAAAATTTGCGGAAATGGCAACAAATGTATATGAAATTGCGCAGTATTTGAAATAAAGCAAAAGTGCGTACAAAATATCAGATTAGAGACTGCCGATAGAAGTGAAAGCTTAGAACTTTCAGTATTAAAATTTGAAATTTCATAATATTTGAATTAAAATTATCAAATTCAATCTGGTTTTCACATCTATTGAGACTCCGAGCAACAATTATATGCATGTTTATATGGTTTTTTATTATTCAACTATATTACGGGCTGTACAAGATCATTTGACTTTCTTACGATAGCATCATTTTTTAGGTCAGCTGCATGCGCATGCAAACTTTGACAATTGAATGAAAACATCAAAAATCCTTTCTTGTTGGAGACGAATTCTAGAAAAAATTTGGGTGTATTGTTTTGAAACCTTTTCAATGCTAACGTTATATACTCTCGATGACTTGTTGATCTTTTATGATGTTTATTTGCATTTATAACCATATTTTAAACTTCAACACATTAATCTTGAATTATTATTAGATTTTATAAAATTTTTAATTTCAAAATCCACGATAAAAATATGATTGCACAACTAGAAGTCTGTTTTTCCACGGTAGTAAGAAAACGTCTAAGCCACTGTGAAATGCTTATCCGGATTGAGTGATGCATTGCAGAGGTTAAATATTAGAAATAAATAATACAAAATTTTTAAACACCAGAATAAATAGGAAGATTTAAAATAATTTGAAATATAAAATTTTCAAACGCCAAAATAAATACGAGTATTTAAAATAATTTTCTGTTGTGTACTTTTTATCTTAAAAATATTAGTATATTTACTAAGTAGACACTATTGTACTGCACAATGATAGTTCAATTAAACGATTCAAATAAAAATCAAACAAAAACACTATTACAACAATGCACAGAATATACACATTGAAGTTTTCACTAAATCCATTCGATTTACTTTTTAATATACACAGCACTATACGTCAGCTGTATAGCTACAGATATACTGCTTTATGCATGTCGGTGACGCGAACGCACGAGATTTCTCCCATCCAAAAAGTGTCTAAGGCGAACAGCACACTGCGCATGCGCCAGTCAGAGCATGTCGGTGACGCGAACCCATAAGATTTTCCCCTACGAAAAAGTGCCCAAATCCGCTGAAGAAGTTTTCACTTCAATAAAGTGTATAATTTTACTCACATTTTGTTTGCTGAAAAATATATCTACAAACCAAGGTATAAAAAACCATATTTAAAGCATTTTCTTTGAATTAAATACACATTTGTAAGGTTATGTTCATTTATATTTTTAGAGAGAGACCTCCGTAGCTCTTGTATCCTCCCCTCTCTAATTCACCTTGGCATGCGGCCAATGGGCGCAATGAATGTGTCTAATATTCTCGACACTAGCAATTTTAGGTTCGCAATTTAAGGCGCTCTTGTACCGGAAAGTACCAGTGTTGAACTTAGTGGCATCCATTTCGAACGCATTTAAAAGTACTGTGTATGCGGTATAATAGGTATATTAATACAAAATTTATTCTCACACTATTGTATTCTAAATATAAACATAGCCCTGTACTATGTCGGTGGTTAAAAATTAAAAACAAGCCATGCAAGTTCCAGGCCATATCAAGCTGAAATTGTTTGATAAATACACAGAGCGTCAAATAAATTTTAAGACAGGGTCTGTAAAAAGAAATTAATTCCAGTTTTGTATTTTTATTCAAAATGAGACCCTTCTGTTTTAATGCACTTTTTACAGCAATTTTTTAGTGAATCGAGCTCCTGCTGTAATTCCCTTTGCGGAATGTCCTCAAGATCATGCATTGAAGCTACTTGTAGGGTCGAAATATCCTCACCCTTTTAACTTTATTTTGAGAATAAGAAGTGTGGGCTGAATCAGGTCAATATTGTGGATGGTTCAACATACAGGCATTAGTTTTTGCTAAAATCCTAGTACTGGTTCGCATAGCCAAGAGCTCAGGTGCCTCCCTCTGTGGAGAAAACTGGACGTCAAAATTGCTTGCTATAATTGGTATCGCCTATATGGTGCAGCACTAAAAAGTGATACTATCTCCTGGGGAATGTACTAGGTCTGCAAGGGTTTAAAAAACCAATGTGCTGCCTCATTGAAAAAAAAAGTTTTTGCTAAAAATCAACGAACAGTTAGGGAGGTTCAAATGGGTGCAACAAACACCAACTGCTTTAAGTCCGATATTGTGAACGAATACGATGAATTTTTAGCGCTTTAAAACAGCTACGTAGTACTGACCTGCAACTGTTTGTCTACTTGGAAAAAATTCTTTGTGGATAATACCCTTACTATCGAAAAATGTAATGGGCATTTTTTGATTTTGGATGAAAATTTCCTTGATTTTTTGGCTTGAAGTGTATTTGGTGGCTTCCATTCCGCACTTTTTCGCTTTGTTTCAGAATGATATTGGAAACAATAGGATTCATCACCTGTTACAAAGGAAAATTAAAGAATCTCCGCAATGTTCACTTCTCATTGCTTATTGTTAAAGGGTTAAGGTGTGAGGAACATATTTAGCACACACTTTCTTTTTACCAAAATATTCATGCAGAATGGTTCGTTTCTTTGTTAGTGTTTAAAGAAATTTTAATCAATCTCAGTGACGTGAGTAGTAGTAGCAGGTCCCCGGGTAGAACAAAGGAAATGGGCGTGACATCCTGTCATCCAATAGGAGGGCTCCCTTTTCCCGCCATCGTCTAACAGGAGGGTCCCCCCCCTACAGAACCATCGTCCAACAGGAGGGTTCCACCTCCCCTTCCCCCACACAAAGCCATCGTCCAATAGGAGGGTCCCCCCCCTTCCCTTCGCTATCGATATGACGTAGATTCCCTTATCATAGTGTAAGATGCACGAGGAGGCCCGGTCCTTATCTGTGTCCAATCTTATCAGAACAGGGAATAACTGAAATGTGAGTCATTACGGAGTTGAGGGATACTCAGCTTCTGGAATAGGGTGTGAGCATAAAGTGGAGTTGTACACGACTGCTTGAAATATTTTGATTGGTTGTCGATATAACGTAGAGGCCCTAATCGTCGTGTAAGATGCACGAGGAAAGGCTTTATCCGTGTCAGAATAAGGAATGACTTGAATATGCGTCAGAATGAGAGATAACAGCCATAAAATATTTCTATTTCTGCGGACGTTTTTCTAAAAATATTATGGATGGTCAGAGTTTTTTCAACCTTTTAAATTAATATTATTTCAAAGATTAAATAAAAAGCCTTAATTCACAAGTAAGTTCAGTTCTTTTTTTCTTCTTTTTTCCCCCAAAGAAATGAATTATAGCCTTTTAAACAAGAAAGTGAATTATACAAATACAAGACATAAATATCAAGTTATGAATAATTTACTTTTTCAACAATTCTAGAGAAAATAATTATGAGAAAGATAATGATGTGTAATGCATGCAGAAGGTCTAGTCAATGTCAAGGCAGAATCTATTGTAGAAATTTAAAATCTCATGAACCTAAATCAATTAATTTTCTTATCTCTTGTATTATTATCTCAATTTCTAAAGAAAATCATATTTCTAAACAATCAGATACCTTATTGAGTTTTTCATTTTCAAAATATATTTATTCACAGCTGTTTTAGTATATAGTTTTATAGATATAAACAGCATTTTCCTTCCCCTTTCCATTATTTTTCCTTTTATTGTATATTGTAGTTTTTTTAAAGTGATTATTGAAAAAAAAAATTATATTTATATGCGTGAGTTAATGAATAGTATAAGAAAATTCATTCTGCTCCTTCAAAAGCACGTGTAGAAAATCATAATACGGAATTAACCACTCATAACAAATGCAGAATTCTTAACAATCGAAACATGGAAACATTAACATAGAAAATCGGAAAAAGATGATTGTAATTTGATTTCTTAAACTTCAAACTTTTTCATTACATTTTTTTTCAAACTTAAGCTTCAAACGGAACCCTTAGAACTATGAGGACCCCATTCGCGGAATATTTCTTTAAATAATATTTAAAGTAGATCAAGAAGTAATAGGTACTTTACAAAAAAAACATTTTTTAAAATCTGTATTGTTTATTATAAAATTAACATAATTTACTCACACATTAATAATATTAATTTGTGATATTTCCAAGTGTCACCTGTACCATGCATTAAATTTAGTACTTGGGATATGCATTTTTTCCCCTACACAAGCTGTAGAAGTCTAACCCCATTCAAGTTATATGCATTTTATATTATGATTTTATCATTAGTTTTTATATTTTTGCCATTCACGATGAGAAAAGTTTTGCATTTAAATTCATTGTTCTGAATGGTATTAAAATGTTTATATATGTTTGAAAAAACTCCTGTGTATTTGTATGAATTTGCAACCTAAATTTAAGAGCTGTTCTTGCTTAAATTTAGATTTGCCATTGAATCTGTCGATGAGTTGTTCCCTCTCCTTGACTATGGGTCCCCAAAATTGTATAAAGATGTATTTTCAATTACAAAGCTACTGTACAAAAAATTTCGCTAACGAGTGTAAAATTATTCCATAGGGATAGTAGACAAGAGAATATTATACTAGGTGGTACATATAAAGAAAAAACGTTTTAATATTTCCTTATAGTACAATAAAAATTTTAAAAGCATTACAAAATAGAGTTTATATTATGTGTTACTAAAATTTTCAGTTTTAGTGGGTGGGATGAGCTTCAGAAACTTGTGGTTTCACACACTTCACAGAAAAAACGTGATTTCATTTTGCATGCACTTTTATATTTTTCCTTTTTTTATTGTGACTCGTGGAACACAGTTTGAAGACCACTGTCTTTTTTGACAAAATCTCTCATTAAAATATTTATTTGTATAGTGTTAACATATGTGCAAAGTTTCAAAGCTATAAATTAAGTAGATTTTTCAAAAATGTTCCTTTTGTGTTGAAATTTACACTTTTGAGAAATAGTGATTTAAAGTAAAAATTTACTATTAACTAATACGTACCAGAACCACAACTTGGATTTCAGGTATCATATGCAAGATCATCTTCTTGTCTACATTTTAATTGTTTGTTTTTATTTCTAGCTTCTTTGGTTCATTGTAAAACTGCCTATTTCGCTTTCTTAATATGCGCATGATCTACTTCTTCCAATGCTCGACATTTGCAAAATCCAGGGTTTGAAATTTTAATACATCTAAAACTTTTAATTTGGTAATGAAACCTTGATTATATAAAAATGTAGCTTCAAATACTATAGTTTTTTAAGTTCCTAATTGTATAAATACAGTTTTTGGAACTATAAATCAAATACAATTTAAGGTTTCATTGAAATTTTAAGTTTTACCGTGAAAGCACCTAAATAAAAGTTCAAGACTAGAGAAATATCTAAATACTTTTTAATGCAATTGCTAATTGCAATAGGTGAGTTGTGTTAAGCTTATGTGTGTCACCTTTCAGTATGAACCTATTATATTTACACCACGAATCACCTCCTATGGGCATAAGCCGTGTCGTATTTTCAAATCTGTGGAGAGTTTATGAAAAAAATATAGCCCAAATAGTTTGCATCATGACTGACAAGTTTTCTGAGTTGCTTCAAATAGCCACACGAAACATAGTATCTTTACAATTTGTCTATCCCTGCATCTGTTAATCTATAATGACCTCCTAGAAATTTTTTGTCCTCAAGATTTTTGCCTTTAAATTTTGATTTTAATGCCCTGTCATGTCTCCATCTTTTTCTCAACATGACCAACACATTCTAATGTTGACATCTTTCTAAGGTTAAGATTCTAAAACTGCTTTGTATGCTTTAAAGTCCTCATCACCCAAATATTTTGTCGCAATTAGTAAATCGTAATTTGTGCATCGTAAATTGTGCCGTGCCTCTGAGCAATGGAAAATACAAAGTGCACCTTCAACTTTCATCCCCCTACTACTTCCGAAGTAATCTGTCGAACACTCAATGTTATGTACATTGCCGTTAAAATTACTTGAGTATTTACTCTATAGTTTTTCGGCATCAACAACTTTCCCAGTGTTCACACTAACTGCTGTAATACCATTCAGAGAAACATGACCTCTTTTTGCAAATGCCATAGACAAACACCGGTACATTAGGACTTGCATTATTAAATGATATTATTTCGACAGCAGTTATATATATAATACCATAGACTGGCTACTTTCTGTATCGTGTTATTTAATGCATGCATGAACTCGTAAAACCACTTTGGTGGATTGTGACAATTCATAACTCTACAAAATATTTTCGCAGTTGCTTCTCTTTCCAATAAAAGTAATAGCATATGAAAGCCCAGTGTTTACTTCATATAATTTTGTATCTTTTTTGATTAACTACTGTTTTAGTAAACCTGGTATTAAGAAATGTTTGAATAACATCACAAAAGTCACAACATGTCAACAACTTTAGAACCAAACTTTGAATTTGGCGACCAAAATGTATGTGAATACCTTGTTTTTTACATTTTATTTATAATAAATGTGGTTTCAAAGCACAAGAAAACAGTAGAATGTCCATTATTTCAAAAAAACTTTCAAATGAATCTACAAAGGAAACATACTCTTTATTTAACTTACCTAACTTAGCTTTTAAAGTTGAATTATTCATGTATAATTTGAATTCATTATTCTGAGTTATGACGCATTTAATTTCTGGAAAGTTTGGGTTTTTGTACCTTTGTTTCCAAACTTTCGTTTTTTAAACGCTTTGTTATTAAACAAAAGCATGTTAAAAAATGTTTTGATAGAAACAATGTTTCCAATAGCAGAAATTCGTAAAATATTTGAAGAGGTAAAAAACAACACGCGAGTTTCCAGAAAGTAAACAAACAGCTACAATTATTCACTTCACTTCTTTCCTGAACAAGTTACGGATCAAAATAAATCCTTTTAATCAATTTAAAATATTTGATGAGGCTGAAAAGTAGCAAGTGTCTTTTGTTTTGAAATGAAAGGGGCGTGGCAATCAGCTGTTTTTGGGTTTGACGGATGTAAACAAATTTTTAAAAAAATATTAAAAATACTTCTAATATAACTAGAACAAAAATTTAAATTGCATTAGAAAGAGAAATAGTAGTATTTTATTTTCCATCAAAATTGAAAAATCGATTTTGGATCGACTTTTGTGAAGACTTAAGCGGACCCAATTGAAAACTGATCAATCAAGAGTTCATTAGAGATATTAAACATTTACTTATATATATACTTTCAATATGCTTTGTTAAAATTTCTTCAATTTTTTAAAAAAATTCTTCAGGGTTTTCGTTTTTTTATTAAATCAACTTATTTATGAGAGCACTTGTTTTCTTTTAGAACAGCACTTTTATTTCCTATTTGAAAAAATTCTTTTCAATGAAAGCTGAGAGGCTTCTATTTTATGTTTTAAGAAATTAAACCAACTTCAATTACAGCTGTAATTATAGTTTACATATTTTGAATATCGATTTAAAAATTCAAATAGAATTCGCGTACACTCAATGGACAAAAATTTTTTATGAGTTCTTTAATCCATAGTTTTCTTAAAACGTTAATAAGCGTTTTTTTTTACGTATAAATATCAAAAACTCAGAATATAGTTTAAAAATAATTTATTACTATTAAAAGTTAAATGTAATATCAGCAAGAAATTTTTTAATGTTAAATTGCTGAGAAAGGAATGTTTAAGAAAATATCTATTCCTCTTGCAAAACAAAATTAACGTTTTAATCAACGACGGTATTAGATTTATTCAAAAAACATAGTGCCCCCTTTTATAAAAATAGAAGCATATATTTAGATGTGCTTGTAGATCACAGCCACATTAAAAAACTTGGTTAACTGCATTTGGATAATTTCAGTACGTAAAACAAAAAAAAGCAAAGGGAAAAGATTTTTTTTCCCTCCAAATATCCTTATTATTAAGAAATTTTTTTCTAATTATAGAACATCAACACATATGAATATAATATCGAATAGCACACCACATTTAATTCTATCATATGTGATACCAAGGAATGCATGTATCGTTGAATTTTATTTTGTAGGTAGAGTGCACAAATGAGAAATTTAC
>BMAO01038011.1:0-159660 GCA_019973975.1 Trichonephila clavata | reverse complement strand
ATATTAAAAAGTAATGCAATAACACTCCGAGTACTTCTAGCGCATATTCAAGATTTTTTTCTAATTCATATATGGAAATAAGCAAACGTTGCTGGAAACCACTTGAAGAAGTGTTTTCCCAAGGTGGCACTTCTACCAATAAGTGTTTCCTTTACATATAGAAATAATTTATATATTTTCTTATATATATATATTCCTTATAATTTAGAAATAATTTTAATATTTTCACTGATTCTCAATACTCTTGGTCAATGAAAAACAATTTAATACATATAAATCCTAAGCCAGTCAAACGTTTATTTTGAGACACAAATAAGGTAAATTTTTTCAATAGATAAATATAAACAAGAGAGAGTAAAGAAAACAATATTTTTTAGTAATTCTAATTATCTTTTTTGATAATTTATATAGCTAGTAGTCTGAAAAGCCTCAACTGTCTGTACAAAGAGCCACATGTGGCTCGTGAACCATGATTTGCTTAATATAGAAGTAATAGAATATTAATATAGAAGTATTTCATAACGGTGAGAGGAAATTATAGATTTTATAATTTTTTTTTTCATTCCGTAAATTACTTCAGTAATAAATAATGAAACATGCCACGTTTATTGTTTTCCCAGCAATGGTGCTGATCATGTAGGAAAGTTAGATTTACAAGCTCGTTTCCCAGCGTGAACTTGAAAAACAAGATCATAGCAACCATAGATATCGCCAGGAACATTAAATTGGTGACTTTATCCCCCTTGGCGACAAATTCGGTAACATATAAGATATGGAAACATCGAGAATCACCAAGGAAATATCGAGAAGGCTTCAGGGTTGATCCTTCTAGAAATTTAAATGAGGCTATATAAAGGATCTTTGAAATAAAAGTCGAATCAGTTCAGAAGAGAGCTTATTCGAGTTCTGAATCTGCCGGTGCGTTGATAACGATAGGAGATTATATCAATATGAGTTTCTGCTAGTAGAACTGTTCTAGAAGGGTCGTCGTACCAAGCTTGTTTATAATGAGTGCATTTTGCATTATTGTAAATAATCTGTTAGAACATATTTTTTGTATATATGTCGATTTGTCTTCGGGTTCGCCCGTGTCTACTTTAATAAATCTGCACCCATTCAAATAATTGGAGTCGTCTTCTACTCCCCCCCACCTAAATTTGCAATATTGAAGAAAATTAGAAGAAAAATATCCTTCACTTATAACGATAGAATGATTTAATTTATTTGGATAGTTAATATTCATTTATGAATTACTTGAAATGCAGTTAAATCATTTCGAAGTAAGACGAGTTTAAATGCACAGAGAACATTTGAAATACAATACAAATGTATACTTATTACAATGATTTTATCAAAATTTCTATAGGTATATTTAATATCAGCAATATGCTTTTGGTTAGCAAGTATAAATTTGTTTCATACTCTACAAAAGTTAAGCAATTTTTGCAATTATAATAGATATTCAAGAACCATTCCGAAACTTGAATTATATCTGAACAATAATTTGATTTCAATCTGAAAAATTGACACTCAAAATGCAATACTAATTATTCCTCTAAATGTTGGCGTTGAAAATTGACTTAGATTTTTATTAACAAAATATTTATTTAAAATTTTTTTTTTATGTAATTATGAAATTTTTTGATTCCACAACTTTTATTTTCGGTCATGTACTGTTAAATGCAACAAACATTTTTTTTGACATTTAGAATACTCAAAAAAACACTTGAGCTGATATTAAATGTTTTTTTTAAAAATACTTTCTTTTATTTTAATTTTTAGATACATAATAATTACTTATACATATGAACACACTTGTTTTTAAAAGAAAAATGTCGTGTAGTGAGAATACAAGCATATTAAGTATGCATTAAAGCTTATTCTTCATTGAGATAAAATTCTAAGAATAATTTACTTTAATAATGGGAGCTTCTTTACGCAGAAAGGATTTTATGAGAGAAAAAGAATGCACGGGGCTAATGAAGGTGCGTTATGTGTTCTAATTGTTATTTATATGTACTCACTCGCTGAATCCTTTGAAGACAGTTGCATAAGAGCCTTCCCCAAGCTGTTCCAACTTGATATATGACTCAGAGCGACCAAAACCAAGCGAAGGCTGCAAAAGAAATAAATCAGACTTTCATTAAAATTAAATACTCCTTAACAGGCTCTAAAATATCAAGTTTATGAAAATTTATGGAAACTTTAAATGATTTTAGGCATTAATAAATGCCTGAAAATGTATAGTTCTAAAAAATAGGACTTAATTAGTAATATATTTTTGTTTCTAATAGCATGGAACAGTTTTATTAATGCAAACAAGGAAACTTGATAAATAGAAATATGTGTTACATGTATTGACATAAATTAAATTATTATTGGAAAAAGTAAATGTTAGAAAAGTAAGATATTTTAAAAGTAATTTTATTATGAGATCATATTAATTCTTAGGTATCTGAAGACAGTGATAATAAGTAAGTTTAATAATAGGAGCAAACTCTAGACTCTTTGTAATAAGAACATAAAACAAGATGTACAGTATATAAACATCTTGTTTTTATTTTATTAATATTAATTAAATTTTTAATGTTCCTAATTTCACTAAATTATTTAATTTAAAAATTTTTATAATTGTATTTTATGAAAGAAGTTTTTTTTTCTATTTAAAACTGAAAATAATCGTCTGCGGTGCTATGAATTTTTCGCCTTTTGTACAAGAATCAGGTTTATTTCGAATTATTCATTTGACTCGTTTAGAAATCGTTTGCTTTTTGTACTTCCAAAATATTTTCACACAAGACATTAAAACCTTCTCACAGTTGCGTGAGTATAATTATATATTCATCATTATTCATAACACATCTACAGTCTTTTTCATTAATAAAATGATGCAAAAACTGAAAAAAAGGTCATTTGGTTACTCTCACTTTCACAACACACACAAAAAATAGATATTAATTTTATATCTCAAGCGCTTCAATATTATTGAAATACTACACTATCTTATACAATATTTTACATTATATAAACTAGAAATAAAAGTTTGTAATGGTGCGAGATCTTATTTTTTTAAATTCAAACATCTGCATTAAGGTACGCGAATACGTAGACGTAATTTTCAGTCAAAAATCACAATTCCTTTTTTGCCATTTTAAAATTTCAACAAATAGAGCTTTCTAAATGTCGCTTCGTTTCAATTGTGCGATAATTAAAAAAATTTACAGAAGCTTCAAATGCAACCTAAGATTTTAGAGGATTGTAACTGCATTTTTACTTCATTAAAAATTCTTTTCAGTCGATATTATTCATAAGCTTCAATTTATAAATCAAAAATTTAATAGTGCTATATTTACATATTTTTGTTGTTCAAAATTTTGTTTCAAGGTTGAACTTAAATCCTCGAAAAGAAGATAAAAACTCTTTTACAGCCATCATTAGAATCTTTATTAGAATCATCATTTCTTGAATTCTTTTGAATTATTTAAATCTCTCATTCTACACAAACGAATTAGATTTAATATAATTAGTATTTAAATTCATTAATAAGCTACTAACTTAAGACTATAAAAGGGAACAATTTATTACTTATCCCTTCCACCGCCACCAAAGTTTTTTCAACTATGCCAATCTTATGTATTCTCAAAATTTAAAAGAACAAAATTCGATTAAAACTCTATTGAGCCATAAACTACACTTGACGTTTTATTTTCCCAAGTAATCTCTCGTACAAGGAGTTTTCTGAAAACAAAATGAGCACTCCATTACTGTCATTGGGAATTAACCAAACCCACCAAAATGACCACGGCCCAAACCGCAGACTTCTGCCGAAGCTGTCACATTGCATTCGACAAGCAATAACGCAGCCTGGGGCATTTCCAATTTTCGCACCCTCTAGATCTATGGGAAAACCCCAGGATTTTTCCCGTTTTCCTGGCTTTTTTTATTTTACCAGTCTTCTACGCGACTGAATGAATTCACCCGGAAAATGGGAAAGATAATGTCTTGAGACACCCCCTTCTTTTCTATATGTACAAAAGGGGGTTGACTTGGCTTCCGTCAAGGTAAATCGGAGTACGGAGGGGTAGGTTACTTTATCCCTCCCCCAAAAAGCATGGCAACGAAACTTAATTTTATTCTGATCAATGGAAGATGGAGGAGTCAGTAGAAAACCAACAGGAATTTATCCTGACGTACTCCCTCTCTCCCTGTGATCTCCCCACCCCCTTTTCTTTCTCTCTCTCTTTTCCCAATGTTTCAATAGGGTATTGTTCCATAAAGGGATAAAAGTTTTCAATAAACCCTTCACTTAGTCGGGTTTATAATGGATTTTTTTCCCAGTGTGTTTGGATGTCGGAAGGATTCTTTTGTTCCAAGTGCCTGGATAGGATTAATTTTAATGAGATATGACACTTCGGTTGCAGTGCGTCTATTTTGTTCCAGGTAAGCTTTCAGGAAAAATCGTTGATGTGAGGTAAAAGTGTCAGTACTTTATTTTTAACGATGAATAAAAATTAATTTGAAGAAAATATAGAGGAAATTTAAAATCAGAATTTTACTTCGCAAATTATTTGAGAAATACAGGTGGTTATCAAAATAATGGAAACACTTAAAATTTATACAGAATCCTTTATTAGTATGGTGTAGGACTGCCTTTGGCATGTAATACAGCTTGGATTCTCCCAGATACCAATTCATACAAGTGTTCAATAGTGTGTTTAGAGGAATATTGTACCACTCTTCATGAAGATATTGTGAAAATTCTGGGGGAGAACACGGTGAAGGATATCGATTCCGTATTGAATGCTCCAAAATAGACCATAATGGTTCGATCATATTGGGGTCGGGTGACTGTGCGGGCCAAGGTAGATGCTTAACTTCATCCTTGTGTTCATCAAATCATTGTAAGGAACAAGCCACCCCGTTATTAATATTTGGGAGTTAGAATGAAGATCAGCCATAATCAAAACAAATATAATTTATTAATCCTTTAATAAATCTCAACAATCCAGGTTAGGAAATGCACCTGTAATTAAGTGTTGGAGCAAAAGCGAGGAAGACAGATTTTTAATATTTAATTATGAATTGAATCACTTACTCTTGGAACAGTTTGGTTATATACGTTCTGAATAATCGTAATTCCGTTCTCAGCTATTCGACCTCTGGTCTGTTATTATTCCAATATATCTTATTGACTAAATCATCAGTTATCAATCTTAAATGTTAAGTAATTAATCGACGAGTCACTCTCGACTAGCTTTATATTATTTTAATTATAATGACTAATCTCTATCATCTAACTCCTAACCTCTCTCTTTCTCGAACCTAAAAGTTAATGCTTAAATATGTCTTGATTTACGTAAAAAGCATCTTCTTCTTCGGGAGAAAGTTTTAAATAGAACAATGTTTAAAGAAATAGTTTTTCCCCAAGAGGATTAGAAAAAGGCTCGCGAATAGACCCTTTACACCAAGATTGGACAAATTCTGCTGCATGTATATGTGCATTATCATTCTGAAAAATTTAATCTTTTGCAGGAAACTGAGTTTATATCATAAGATGAACCTGGTCCACTAAAGTTTCTCTATACTTCTCCCCAGTGATTCTTCCTTTCAGGATTACGATTAATCCAGCAGAAAACCACGACATGGCTGACCATATCATGACAGATCCACCTCTATGTTTGACAGTTTGAAGAAGACAATCACGATCCTTCGCGTGTTCAGGTGTCCTTCAAACTTGCACCCGTCCTGTTCTAGGGAAAAGTGTGAAAGACGATTCGTCAGGTCATCTTTCTTCCACTTATCAATCAACCAAGTTTTTCAGTGTGACACCATTGTAGACGACGTTTAGCATTAACATCTCTGACAAGCGTGAGAATTGCTATTCTGCCGTAAATGTTCTTTTTTTGAAGGTGCATTCTAACTGTGATCATTGAGACTGGAGAATACAGATGCTGATTGAGCTCTGTGGTAACTTTTTCTGCAGTTGTTCACTTTTTAGACATCACAATCCGCTTCAATGCCCGTTTGTTTCTTACACTGAGCTTCGATTTCCCTCCCTTATTATTTTTTGCCAAGCTTGTCTTGCCTCACTATGTGTATGCTGTCAGGACTTAAGACACCGTACGTCTAGAAACGCCTAAAAGTTGGAATGTTTCAGTCACACTTGCTCCAGCTAGATGGGCTTCTATAATTTGGAATCTTTGAAAATCTGAAAGGTCCGACATCTTGCGCTTTTGAAAAAAGTTCAAAACTTACAACTAACTCAATAAAGCTACCGCATATTACCCAAATATATACATTTCTATTTATGAAAAAACTGGTAGCTATTATAATGTTTTAATGGTTACGAAGCGCATTCGAAAGTGTCACTTTTATATATATATATATATATATATATTCACAGGACCATTATTTGTATAAGCACCTGTTACAATACAGGAGAAAAGCGACTCTCACATACTCATTTACCACCAAACCTTCGAAACTATAAGACATACAATTTGAAATGTAGCATGCATTTTTCTTTTGAGTAGAGATATGGTTAGGAACATGTTTTGATGAAATCTAATTCGAGTTGTGGAGGTTAAGGGCATTACTGGTGTATGCATTAACTACATTATTACTATACAAAAGCTCATACCATATTTCACTAAAATATAATAGATAGAATTTTCTACGGATGTACCTAAAAACTAGAAAAACACATTTTGAGTAATATAAAAAAAACTAAATAAAATGGTACAGCTTACTAAAATTTGATATTTAAAATATTCCAGATTTGTATTCATCTTGCATGAACACTTCTAAAGCATCCTTCTTCCTTTTATTTTGTCTTTCAATAGTCTTGGCCTCTTTGCTGGCTTTTTAAACTGTCATCTTGGCTTCACAAATTCTAACTTTGTCAATTTTTCGAAGGCCTTCACAAGTGTTTATCCAAAGATTTATTTTTAGTGCTCTTAATAATTTTGTTCCTGCGTGTGCATCTTCATTAAAACATATCACTGCGTCCATTACACTAATTTGAAATTTTTTTTTGTGCTCACAATTGTGTTTTTTGGAACTTGATTCCATACACAGTTATTTAAGCTTTCATTTGGGTTTTGGGTACGATCATGCAAATATTTTAGTAAAAATTCTTTTGCATATAAGTCTCTAAATACATGTTTAAAAAATTGTGTATATGTTTGCAATTATATTTTTAATCTTGACAAGAACTGGTTCTGTGAGGGAATGTTTGTAGATATACTTTTCTCCAGATATCAAAGACATTTGTTGTAACCACCATAGCTGTTGTTTACATTTTAAAACTGCAATTTCTCGGGTATTAAGCTTTAAACCTATATATGTTATACATTTTTGGAATCAGCATTAAATTTACTATTTTTTAAGATAAAAAAAAAAATCGATTTTCTGAAGGTGAATAACGTCACGGTTCCTTTAAGGGGATGTGAAATTATAAATTCACTTATGCTTTAGAATTTCCTGTCTATTTTAAATGACGAGGTGAGGCTATAAAGACGTTTTTCAATACAATAAAAAATTTAATGATAGGATTTAGAAATCATTAATGTAAAAACAATATATATTTTCATATAGCAAAATGAAATATCCAGAAAAGTGGGTAACTTTCAAAATACTTATATAAATAATAAACATACACAAACATAAATAAACACATCCATTTAAAAAAAATTAAATGTTTATTTTACTTTTAGTGATATTAATATTAAATTTTTAATAAATAAAATTTCTTAAGCTACATGGTTTAAAATAAGTTTTCCCTTACTTTAAACTGAAAACAATCATTCGTTGCAATGAATTTCCGCCTTTCACACAAAAAGCAAGTTTATTTCGAATAATTCATTTAACTCGTTAAAAAACCGTTTGTCAAAATCTCTTCACGTGTGAACCTTCCAGTTGCGTGAACATAATTATTCCTCATTATTCGAAACATCTCCATATAATTTTTCATAATTAAAATGATGCGAGAACTGGAAAAGGCCATTTGGTTATTCTCACTCACACACTGGTCGGCAGACACACGCAATCGATTGTAACCGTAAAAGCAAGACATGAAATCAATTCAACTCAACTCTGCTATTCCCATTTTAATCCTGGAGATGACATTCTGATTTGCGATAGGCGGAACCTAATCAGACGTCCGTTTGCATAAACATAGTTCCAGAAAGTGCTTGGCTGTGAATTATCGAGATATCTCAAATTAGAATTAACTGCTTCTTGAATAGGAATTCATGAATAAACTGAGATCAGGTAATTCTGGAGGTTCATTACAACGTTCCAAGGTTCATAACGGAAGATTAGTCAGGTATTGTACTGTTTGAACTTTGTTAATCTACTATCTGAAGTACGTGAAACAAATATATTGCTTAATATTTTCACTTTGAGCTTCAGAAAATGATTATTATTATAATGATACATACAATTCAGATAAGGGTTTTAGAATGCAGCGAATTAATTATTCTAAGCAATGTTCAGATTTTGGATTGTAAATTGAATTAATAAGTAATATTTCGACGCTTATTGTTTGAAAGAGAACGGATTTTTAGACATCAAAATTCTTCAAAGTAGAGAATTAAATTCTATTATAAATGTAAATAACTATTCTATCAAAATTTATAATTATTCCATTAATTCTATCAACCCTATTATGCAAATGTATAGTTATTCATGATTTAATAACTATACATTTACGACTTAATAACTATACCATACATACGAATATATGTATTTATTCGTATTTTAAGCTGGATAAATTCATATAAGTAATATTAAAACAATTTGAAGTATATTTGACAAATGGAATAGGAAATATTGCGAATGTATATAAAAATGAATATGCCCTCATTTTTGAATAATATTATATGTAAACAAATGGTTCCCAAAAAAGTAAAAATTTCACTTGTTATCTCAAATTGTACTTATATTTATCTACACTGATGATTATGCATGCAGTATGGAATTTGCTATCTATTTTTTTTTGTACTATTTCTTATTCATATAAGAAAATCGAAACATCTGTGAAAATGAATATTTTGTGTGAGAGCTGCTTATTTGTGTTTTAAGTAATTAAACTATATAAAAATTGCAGGTACATATTTTTTTGTTTCAAATAAAAACAAATCTGTTTTATTAAGGTCTTTATTAAGTTATGCTTACAAGGAGCTAAATGAGTAAAAATCGAATAAGGGTGCTAGGTTGACAAGGATTTGGCTTCAAAAATGTTAAGATGGTAACAAAACATTATTTGAATCGTCAGTGACATTACATGTACTTTTAAGAATGCAACTGATAGAGAAAATTCATCAAAATGCGTACAGAAATAGAAATTTCTTTTAACAATTACTAGAATTTGCGTGACTCACACCTCCCTATGAAATCTATACTAAATCTGTACTTATTAAACCCGATATTATAATCTAATACTTACAATTCATAAAAATCGAATGAAACTTTAAGCAAAAAAAAAAAAAAAAAAAAAAAATCATCGATCACCAATAAGCCTCTGGAATACTATAAATCCTTTTTAAGTACCAGCGATATTCTAATGGTTAAGGTCACGAAGAAGAATGAATGTCATGAGTTAGGGCCCTAATGCCACTGAAGATCTGCCGTGTACAAGGGCTGATGCCCATTAAATCCTTCTTTCGGCAGGGTGTGGTAGTTAAGAAAAGGGGTGCCATCTGAGATGACACCGTTTTTTCCGATGGCATCAACCGTGGTGCCTTCGGATGCCATCTCCGTGACTCAAAATTACGAGGTCCATTGCCAATAGAACTCATGTTGCTTTATAGTGTGTAACGTTAATATAAACACTCATTCAAACCCATTTTAAACTTCTATTGACCTCCAATAGACCCCATTGTGAATCCCTGGTTTAAAACTATCAACTGGACCTCCGGCGTATACATAGCTCTAAATAATCTGAAATATTTTTGGTGTGTGAATAAAAGTAATACTATTTTTAAAATAATAAGTGAAAATTCACCAAATTGTCTCGACATTGTGGTGATATTCTTCAAATTTTACGTTCAATTAGCGCTAAGAAATCAAAAATTATTTTCTCGTTATTTTAATAAAATATTTATGGGAGTTAGATTAAAAAAATAAAAGATTTTAATATTTTACTTGGTAAGTTTTTATTATTTATAAAAATAAACAAATAAGTATACTAAAAGAAATTTGCAATATCAAGTATCAGCCTCTCTCTTGTGGATGCAGTTTTACATATTCTTGTTTATATATTTTTGCTTGTGAATAAATCAGCACATTTTTTGTCAAAAAAAGAAGTGGTCACATTTCTCATTTCTTGACACTCACAAAGAAATCCATCGATATTTCTTTCCACAAGCACGACATAGGTCATAAAGCCAAGACAGCAATAACCTTTCCACTGTTTGGATGACTTTCGGCAACTCCCGAGTTTACTGAGTCCCTACAACTCGCAAAAGGAAACATTGGAAGCTCCATTCTTTATCTCTTTCCCCTTTTGGTAGAATCAACAGTGAAGGATGTATTCCATGTGTGTACTCCTTCCTAACTGCAACTCAGAATGTATATTTTTCTTCCACGGAGGGTTCCCCTTTTTTTCTCCAATACACGTTCAAAGCTTATTTGTTTCACTTCGGCTGTTTCTGGAACGGATGGACTGAGACTCCCTATTTAAGTTTTGTCTTGTCTTTCGATACAATCTGCTTTTTTTACCCTAGGAGTTTCTGCTTTCACTACTAGCATTGCAATACTTTGGTGTTTACTGTGTTAACATCGCATTGAAAGCATAGTTGTGTTCCGCATTTTCGTCGCGTGCTGAAAATAAGCCCAGTTGGCTGCTTTCGGATTTCCGTGTACTCACTGAACTTCTGACTAAGCTGTTATGTTTAGAGTTAGAATGAAATTTTAAATTAAATGGAGAATGAGACAAGTAAGGTGAAGATGAAAAGTTTTGTATTTTAATATAATAACGAAGAAATTATACTTGTCTATAAGTAAATGGGTGAAAGGTTTGAGTGCAAGATTCTTTAGTCTGTCGTATTCTGTTTACACTTTTTTGAAAGCATATGTAAGGGTTTGAGAGAGCAAAAATGCTCGAAATTGTTCAATATTTCTCGTAAACAATTCGTCGTTCAATCTCAACAGAGTTTCACAATGAGTTAGATACATAATATTGTTACGAAGATACAAGTAGATTCAAAGTTTTTGTTGCGTTGATTGTTTTGATAAATTCTTGCATTTTAGTGTTCATACTTTTTAAAATAAATTTTCTGTATGTTAGATGCATAAGGGTTTGATAACAAATAATAAATATATACTTTAGTTTAAATATCATGCATCAAAATGCAGAGCAAAATTCATGAATAATTATATTTTTTCCCCCGGTGTTAGTACCTTTAATATTTAGTAGGCACCAACCTCGCCAAAAGTTGGTATTATTGGTGACATCATACAATATACACATAAAAAATAGAAAGAAATATTTGTTCTCTAAGGTTTTTAAACCATTTTTGACACATATTATGAAAAAAAAAAACATTACTGATCAGAAAAGACCACGCCATGTTTTGAAAATGTGGTGGTAAAAGGTTACTAGCGAGAATATTGTGTTTGGCGTCGGTTGCATCATTTTTGGTGACTTTATCGCTTATGCCGGAGAAACGGAAAAGTACCTAATATTTATATAGTTCGATGTTGAGAAAGCATTAAAGGATTTATTACAGTAAAACTATAAAATGTCCAATGTGTTCTTTTCAGGGGAAAAAATCTCGTAAAAAATTATTTTCTCCATAATATTTGTGGCAGCGAAAACCTAGTGCTTTTGGTCACGAACTCGTGGCCGGAATGTCGTGGGTTCAAGTCCTGGTGCCACTGAAGACACGCCGCGTTGAGGTGGCCTATGCACGTCAAATCTGCCAAATCTTAATGTCCTACCGTTGAAGTGGAGGGCAGTTAAAGAAGGAGATGCCAGAGCTCAGGTGTCATCTTCATCATTTGACCGAGGCTCAAAATTACGAAGTCCGTCGCCAATAGCCCTCGTGTTGCTTTATAGTACGACTCTCAGTCACTCAAAATATTTCTTTAAATAATTTCCCCTTATTAATAATTTTTAGTTACATACTTTAAAGTACTAAATGATTTTATAAGTTATTTTACATTATAAAGCTTTACTACTATATTCTTTCTGCTTTTAAATTTAATTTAATATTGCTGATTTTTTAGAATGTTACAACAAATATTTTTATTGGGTACTCAATTCTTTTGAAATTTTTTATAAATTTTATTTATTTTACTAAATTATAAAATTTATTTGATCACGAATAAATTAAAAAAGAAGATTAATAAGTCAATTCTTTTACATTATATTAAGTTCTGTACTTTAATAAAAACAATGGTTTACTAAAATTTAAAAAAAGGCGTAATTAGATACCACAAAACACACAATAATGAGAAAGAAATAACAATAAATAAATTCCACTTTAAAATATTAGTTTGGTAAAAAAATTAATTTCATCTACAAAGTTTGTGAAAGTAAAAGAATCAAAATAATTCCCAAGTCTTTTCTGGTTTGATATTGATATTGATTAAAAAATAAATACTAAATATTAGGAAAAAAATTAGCAATATTTGTACTTTTGTACAAAATATTTTAATTTTACCAAACTCCTTTTTCCCCCTTTGAAATTCAACTGTCCTAAAAATGAACCAAACCCTTCCAAAACTGAAGGACTCATTCGAAACACAATAACTCTACATGTACTACATGCATTTAAAAACCTTCATCATTCTACCAGATTTAATTCATGCTACAGATCTGTTTTGAAATTCAACTTTCCAATTCCCTTAAAAATGAATCAAAGCCTTCCAAAACTGAAGGACTCATTCGCAAAAAATTACCTCTATATGTACAACATTCCTTTAAAACCTGTGATACTTTTAAAAACCCTCATAATTTTACCAGATTTACTTCATACTACAGATCTGTAAAGAAACCGAACGCCTCCAAGTCATTATCGTTCTTTCGTGAAAAAAAACACCATCTTCTTTTTCTCGTTGTTGTTGCAAAGAAAGGTGAGAACACATCTTTTCCACCGACATCTGTTTCCTACGATTCCAAGAACATTCCCAAAATCGTTGTATAAAATGGATCTGGGTGCAAAGCTCTGGATTTTCTGGATCGCTCCCTCCCCAGGACATTTACGATGATCGTAAAAATGTCGCGTGGATTTCGCTTGCAGTGATTTAATTGTAGGTGATAAAACGACTCTAATGGCCTCACTATTTCATAAAATCTCCATTAAGGCATCAGCAAAAGGGTGGGGCTCTGGCATTGAAAAGATTCAGTTGGGGTTCTCCGGTACGTATGTATTTTCTATTGTTACCTGGTTGATAATGTATGGTATATGTTTTTATATAAATATAGCATCTAAGGATTTGCTTTTTCTATGATATATGTTGTGATAATATTTTTGTTCTTTGACAGTTCCTTATTTAAACCTTTAGCCCTCGCAGAACTATAAGGTTGCCAATATAAATATTAGAGTAACTGTTTATTTTAGACTTTTTAGGCATGAAATAAATGAAACCTTAAACGAAACAACTAATATAAAAAATTCTTTTTTAAGTCAATTACTACTTATGTCGAAAAAGAAATTTTTATTTTAGTTACTTTCTATTAAATAGTTACAATTAATATAAATATGTATATACATATGACAGAATCACAATATTAAGTGACAAAATAGAAAGTGATTTTTCTTGCAATTATCCATTTTCCTTTCTATATATGGTGTTGGACTATTTTTTGGTTGTTACTGTTCATTCATTAATTAAATTTAATTATTATAATAAAATAGTATAGTAAAAAAAAATAATCCTATTTTCAGAAATTAGGCCATCTCAGGTAGGATTCGAACCCACGACCTTTGGATTAGAAGTGTATTGCGTTACAGGGACACGACGAAAGATTTTCATTTCTATATATGCTGTTGGACTACTATTTTTGTTTGTTACTATTTATTCATTTTTTAAATTTAATTAATGAATTAATGTTTGAAAAACTGTATTAACATCAAGTGTCATCCGCTGCAAGTTAAAAAAAGGTATTTGAACTTTAATGTGGATGAATAGAAAATATTTAATTAACGATTGAAAATTTGAAAAAGATAGTAAAAGGAATTGAAAAATACATATTAAAACAGTTTATAGTCACTTATGGATCACAGGGAATAATTTTTCCCATAGAGTTATTTTTCATTATGAGAAAATTTGTTCTTATTTTTTCAAATACATTTCATTATTGCACAAAATAATACTTATCGAATAAAATAGAACATTCGCGAGAAAACACAGTCATGTATTATTGCACAATACAATAAACAGAAGTAACAGCACAGTACAGCCCGCGCGAATGTTTTATCATTGCTGAAAATTGATTTGACAGTTATTTGTTTTTCTAAATGTTCCTGTTTACGGAATTACGTTCGACATGCGTTCTATTTTGACATATGCAGACAAGGATATAATTGAAAACAACAATCACCAATTAGAAAATGGGAAGGGGGGGGGTGTTTTTCTTATTCACGAGAGTGTTAAGGTGCTTCAAAAGTTTTCATTCATTTCAAGTATAGTTCGAATATTTCTTACGTTAAATTATAATAAAATATGTTAAGTTTTTTGTATATTTATCGTAAAGATTTATTAAATAAAACATAAATGTTTGTTTGTTGAATTTCATAAAAATATACGAAAAGGGAAAAGTGCTTGCTAGATGTCAAAATTATATTATGAATTGTTTCATTTAAGACAAAAATTTCTTGTAAAAGATATTAAATGAAGAATCAAGAAAATGCGACGCAATTTTATAAGGCGATAACAATAACATGCTTAATAATGAATATAAAAAAAAGAATGTATATTTTCATATAAAAATATTGAGAGAGCTCGATTAGTTTTGTATAAGACAATTCTGGTAATCTTTATATCCTTTTATAATTATAAGCTAAATACTAATAGAAGCATTATACAGCCATAATTTATACTGTTTTTATATTCCCAGAGGACTCTAATCAGCAGATAGGAGCTTGACAGAAATTCATGATTCCTCGGGAGATGCTACTAGTTCAGTGTTTTTCTTCATATTATTTAATAAAAGAATCATATTCATTTGAAAGATAATACATTAATACTGCATAATCCTAATTACAATAGAGGCCAGTAATAGCCTGGTTCACTGGATTTCATTAAATTTTTTCCCTTCATAATTTTGATAGATTTTGTAAGTTTTTATTCGTGTATAGATCATGTGTTACATATTGTGTTTTAAATATATTATTATTCATTATTATTCTTACGAATTAATTTTTCTGGTCCACTCTGCTGGTGTGGATTCAAATCCCGCTTTTGACATAAAAAAAATCCTGTAGTATATAGCAGGGTTTGTGGACTTGATGTTAAAAAACAAAATAGTTCTTCAAGAGCGGTACAATTTACTGTCGAAAACAATCTTTAAAACAGTAGTAAAAATCTCACAATAAATTCCAGAAGGCTTTCACACCTTCTACAGCTCCGAGACATAACTATCATTACATACATGTAAGTAATGTTAAAGATTATCAACACAAGCAACCTCTGGATCGCAGGCAAGTGAACACATCAACAGCTGAAACAGTACAACTCAGTTTTAGCAAGCGACCGCTGTTTATAGTCTGCGTGACTACCTTCTAGTGCTTTCTCGAAAATCCGCTTACGTCATAGACTTTTCCAGTACTCTCAAGATGCATCCATATAGTCGCCAAAAGGGTCGCCAAAAATGATGCCAAATTTGCTGTACCTGCAATATTTCGCCAAGTCCCCAATGAAACGCCATTATAACGTCAAAGATTTATTTTGCTTGCGAATATTACAGTTTTTATTATGAAATGCAACAGAAAGCATTTTTAACTTATTAAGCATGCAGATTTAAATTATTCACACTATTTTAAGATAAAGTTAAGCATAAATTTTATAAAATTTGTAACATTATTTTTAAGAATAATGAACATCTATAGTGTTTGCACAATTGAGAACCAACGAAATGGCTTCAAACATCTAATAACATAATAAGAATGAAAGTGATTAATTCAATAAAAAATAAAACATAAAATAAAAAGAAGAATCAAAAGAATTTTATTAATGAAAAAAAAAAAAAAAACAAGCGCAAGAAAATCCTATGAAAAAAATCAAAGAGTTTTTCATTAGAGAAATATTTGTCTGTGTATATCTATTTCTCCTTCCATTTTCTATATAAAAAAAGAGTATTAAATAAAAAAACTTTCTTCATCAAGGAAAATTCAATTTCACAACCAAAAGCGGCCAACAACAGAGAAACATCAGAAAAAGTTTCGAACTCTTTCACCAGGCTCTGAATAGAATGTATGGGGTGAATGGAACAGTGAAAGGGAGGAGAAGGGAGTCCTCGGGGGGTATAAAGAAGCAGTTCGGTAAAAAACCGACAAGGCGAAAAAGAATCGTTTGTCAAGCCTCCAAAATCGGACTGGGTTTTTATTGCTTTTCAGGCTGGGAAGTTGGTGGGGGTGTGTTGCCATTCGATGATGGCCGTTTCGTGTTCTCTGTCAGACGGTTCTTTTTCAACAGGCTTCCACCGAATTGTTTTCGCGCGGTTTGCGGTTAGTGTAATAGCCGTCGATATTTTATGAGACAGACCTTCCTTTAATGCTACTCCATTTGACCAGGACCGTGGGATCACAAACCTGACAAACGGATAAAAAGGCATTCGTTCTCGGTAACATGCTTTATTCATCTGTCTGTCCATTTCCGCGTTTGATCGAGATCTTATTGGAAGTATGGTGAATGTGTTGCCTATTCATAGTTTCTATAGTATTTTTTTACCGTTATCGAAATGTTTTCTGGAAGACATATTTTACTTTTGGAAACGTCAATATTGGTTTGGGAGAAAAAGTAGAAGAAATTTATCAGGATTTTTCTAAGTCAACTGGAATAAAATTCATTATGTTACGAATAAGTCAAAACTTTTAAATATAACTTAAAAATAATGTGACAATGTATTACCAAATTCAATTAAAATTAAAATTATATCAATGCATTGTGGTCAGATACCTTTTACAACATTAACCACTCACCTTTTTATATTTTTTTCCAAAAATGTTATATAAAATTTTTTTTCTGTCATTACACAATTATGGTCACGGTAGCACAGTGGTTATGGGCACAATCTGGTGGCCGGAGTGTCACGGGTTCGAGTCCTGGTGCCACTGCAGACGCACCGTCTTGAGGAGGCCGATGCATGTTAAATCTGTCGAATTTCAATGTCCTCCCTTTGGGACGGTGTGGTAGTAAAGAGAGGGGGTGCTAGCCCAGGTGTTGTCATCGTCCTTTAACCGAGGTTCAAAGTTACCAGGTCAGTCGCGAATAGCTTTCGTGTTGCTTAAAATGCGACGATAATAAAACTGTCTCTCTCTCTCACACACACAATTACAGATATATAAACTACATCTTACATATAAAACTCTAAGAATAATTTAGTATTTCTCTGTTAATGTAACATTTATTTTATAGTTATTTTCTGTTATAAGGCTGTGTATTGAAAGATTAATCTGCAACGCGTTTAGTTTAAACGTTGTTCAACCTTTAAAGTTTGTTTTTTCATTAGATTTATAAGAGTCAATTTATTTTGTTGAATTAAAAAAAAAAAATATATATATATATATGATCTGTCTTATCTGACATTTCTTCACCATTCTAAGCGTAGAGTATTTACCAATATTTCACACTATGCTCTACCTCAGAATCAAATATCAAAAAAGCAACGAGCTAAGCGCTGGTCCAGGAATTATAGTAGAAATTCAATCATGCAAATCGCTATTATAAATTTGTGTTTTATTTCTTCAGAAAAATAATCGCAATAAAATATCAATTCATCACAAAATATTTGGAGTTGAACTTAAGAAGTAAAAACTATGCAAAACAAGAGTAACAAATTCGGTTTTACTATTCGAAGTTATTTTTCAGCATTTAATCGTCAAATGTAGTTTAAAAGAAACATAATGAATATATTACAGGAAACTAAATTCTAATAAAAAAACGTCAGTTGTGTTTAGTTAGTCAAAATGACCTAAAAAATCACAGTAATAATTTATTTAGGATTGGATTTTGATGATAAAAATTGAACCACTTCAATAAATTTGAGAATTTTAGATTAAAAAAAAACATTGAAAATTTTAGGTTGAATTTTTAGTCTTTGCTCAAAGTTCATTTAGATATGGGACCATATAAATGTTATTCTATCTTTATATCATAAAAGCCAGAGCTGTAAAAACGAAATGATATCAGAAACATGAACTAAAGAATCAGTTATTTCATTTTCACAGTAAATGAGATGTAATTAATTCAGTAGTATACTAAATAGTTACAATATTAGTGCCATATGTTCAGCAGATTGATAAGGACTTGTAAAAAAGGGAGGAAAAATAAACTTCCCAAAGTTTAAAAAAAATTGTACAAAATTTGTATTTATAAAAAAAAATAAAACTTTTCATTTTAAAAGTTTTATTTAAAGTTTGAAGTATAATTTGGCGATATAACATCAGTTAATTACGAACTAATTAATTTAATTATTCAATGAAGTTAAAGAATGAGTAATGTAGTTCTTAAATTTATGATAGTTTTTTATACCGAACTGGTGTAAAAATAAAAATATGAGTTTCTTGGAAATAGGAAATAAATTTCGAGTAAGAAAAATAGGGTTAAAATATTTAGGTTATTTAAATTGATAAAACAAAAACACATTAAAATATTCTTACCACTTATTTTACAACTTTTCAGATTTTTCTATGAGAATAATATCAGAACTTAATTTGAAATAAAAAGGGTAACTAAAAATATATTTTTTTATTTTGACTAAAATGTAATTAAAAATAGATGCTAATTGATATTTATTTTAAAAAGCCAATTGAATTCTAAAATTATTACTGGCATTATACATAGAACACACAGTTGTCTTTTTTCCCCCGCGTAAAACGAAGACCTTAAATACTCTAAAGTTGTTTTCTCAGAGTACGTGATGTTCATGTAAGGAAACGGTTTTACAGATAAGAAACAACGTTTTTTAGGATGTGCGTTATTTTCTCTTCAAATCTTAATACAGAAATTCATTCAATTGTACTTACTCCTTTTAAATGATAATAAATTAACAAAATAATTTTTGTGAGTTAGTGAGTAAAAGGAATAAATGAGAAGTTCTAAAGTTAAAATAGTAGATAGGTAATAAAAATAATCACCACACATTTCATATGTTTTTATTATTACGTTAACATAAATTTTACATTTTATTCTTTGACTTCAGCTATGTACAAAAGTTAATTTTGAATTTTTTTTTATTCGTACTTAAACTTTGTGTAGGATTATTCTTTCAATATAATTTTTCTAAATTTATTTTTATAGCTTTCAGTTTTAAGGAAAACATAACATGAATTTTCTTAAAATTTTTGATTATTATTTCAGGAAAATCAATGATATTTTAAGAAAAATTAGTTAAGTAATTTAAGTAAATTTAAAATTCCATATTAATGCAAGGAAATTTTATATAAAAATTACTTAAGATTTAATTTATTCACTAAAATTAAATTTTTAAAAATAGCTTCAATTTAAAATACTTTTTTAAAAATAATTGTTCTTAAAAAAATTAAGTAAATTACAGTTATTTCAGAAACAAGATATTTTATTTAAAAAAAAACTGTATTTAGTATTAAATATTACTGAATTTAAATATCAGTATGCTATTTTTTCATCAATTTGAAAACAAATATTCTGCTCTGAATTTAGAACTTCAAATTTAATATTTTTCACGAAACATAATAAGTAGATTTATAACGTTATAAGAGTAATATAGAGTTTCTGATTTCCTATACACACACTCAAATAAAAACAAAAACCGTAAGAAATACTTCTACTCTCCTTTAAAAAAAAAAAAAAAAAGAAAGAAGAACAAAATCCACTCTCTTCCACTTCAAAATGCAATTCGAAACATTTTCTATCCAATTTCTTAGTCCATAAATAAAAATGCCAAAAACCGCTGACTCTGTTCGCGACGAAGCCATAAAGGCCAATCTTATGGCTAAGCAAAACAATTCCAAATTCCATGTCACGTGATACCGCAGACATTTGACCCTAAAAGCTTTGTGTTTTTGACTTTGCATCTTAAATAGCAACCTCATCGCCTTACATGTACCATTTTTACTTCTGGGAAATTTTTGTCTCGTGTTTTTTCTGATCGATTCACGTGAAGTTCGAAAATGCTTTTAAGGTAATATTGAGTGGTATTGATGTCATTTCTTTTTTGTTTTGAATTTTCGTTACTTCACATTTTGTGATGTCTGTGGTGTATATCTAAGTAAGAGATTGATGTCCAGGAATGAAAGAATGATAGCGAGTGCTTTTCAGATGTTTTTGAATAAATTGGTATAATACTATTTTTCGGTTTACGTTTAATGCTAGATACTTTTCGTTTGAATATATTTTCTTAAAAAACATTAGGGATTTTATAAATGCAAAATTCATTGAGTGGTAATATGAGTTGAGACAAAACAAGTGTTTTCCCTTTTGTTTGGATCAAATCTAATTTATGTATTTTTCTAAAATGCTCGTAGTACAATTTTGAAATTTTTTTTTTCGTTACTTTAAATACGTTTTTATTCTAAATGCAATAATGGCATCATCTTACTTAAAAATTGTTCTTCAATCGACTGATAAACCAAGCGACTGTAACCTATGGCACGTGGTACAATTCTCAGTGGCACTTTACACTACTCTACTAATTTGTCAGTTTTTGAATGGATGAAAATTGATAATTTTGTAATGTATCTTATTGGATTAACATCTTTAGAATTATGAAAAGCATCAATATAAGGTAATACGAAAAAATGTGAAAAATAACTAACGGCAAATTGGCAGCTATTTTAAATTATTGGATGTAACGTTAATAAATATTTTAAAATGATGCGCAAAATTTATATATAAAAAGACTCTAAACCTAAATTCTTGACCCCTATTCCATAATTCTGCATGCATCATTGTGGGAATCAAATTGTTTCAAATATTTCCTTTTGTGGGGGACCCTGAATCATATTTGTAGATTGGTTTGACCCCCGCAGCTACAAGGTTGCCGACCCGTGTGCCAAACTAATGCTTATCCAAATAGTATCTTTAAACAAATCCATTATCACTTCATTTTATATTGTTTTGCTATTGTGCTTAGAAATTATTCGAAATGTTTCGAAAAGATTTCAAATAAAATATTTAAACTCATTATAATTCAATAATTGTACTTATAGCTGTTATATGGGATCTAAGGGTTCGCTATAGATTTCAACATACTAACCTTAAGCCTAGAATCAAACGTTTTGTTCGATTTAGTAATATTTATTTTATCCAAGAGATTATACTATTTTTTCGAATCATCATTAATTTCCCAAAATTAGTTTATGCAAATAAATTAAGTGAACCGTATCTTCTTGATTTATCTAATATGGTTTATCTTAGAAGCAGTCTAGGGGAGATGCTAAAAACGATTTGTTGAAATCAATTTGAAGTAAAAGGAATCTGAACCTGGTTAATAAACTACGTGTTTACTTTTGTTGTAACTTGTGTTTTTCTTTTTTTAGGTGTTGTTTTATTCCTTAAAGTAGAAAATTTTGTCCGTTATATCTTTGAAGCTGATATAATTGCTTACATAAAAAGAACTAGTTCTTAGTCTCTAGGGTTTGATAATCGAATCTTGAACACACTTGTTTTTACAGTTAGAAACAGCTGAACAACTAAATTGTTCACTTTTCTCGAATGTTTAAAGATGAGGTGCACAATTCTTTTTTCTTAATATGTAATGTAAAGGAAATATATTTTGAAAGTTATTCATTATACAAGAGAAATTTAAAATTAAAAGAATATGAAGAATTTTTCCTGTGGTATTAATAAAAATATTCATTTGTTGCCTTTCACCGAAAAAAAAAAGAATAACTGCATTAAGAAGTCTTTACTTTAAATGTTTTCGTGTCATAGCCAAACAATTTGTATTAATTGCTTTTTTTTAATTTTAAGATTATAATTATAATTTTGTATTCATAACTTTTAAATTACAATTAGTACTATTAAAGAACTTATACTTTAATATCTATAAACTTCAATGCATTTGAACTTCAAATATATTTTTTTAAAAAAAGATTCGTAAATTTTTTTTGTTTTGATTGAAAATGAATGATATTCTGCAGTTATTAATTTAGAAATGACTAATAATGTACTTTAATGAGATTATTTATAATAGGCTGCAGATTGGAGTTTTTCTATTGCAGACTTAGTACATTACCCGAAAGCTGGTATCTCTTTTTAGTGTGGCATCCTATAGGCGGATACCAATCGCCGCAGGTAATTTTGAAGCCCAGTTTCCTCCATAGATGGAGGCACTTGGGCTCTGACGATGCGAATCTTTACTAGAATTTATTTTTCCGAGAGCACCCAAGCCAAACAGACACTCTAGGGATCTTTTACATGCCGTATAATCATATGACATGGACGATGTAGATTTTCTGCATCAAGAAAATCCACCGACTTGGGTCAGGGTCAAACCCACAACCTTGGGTGCAGAAGGCCAGCTACAAACCAACCACGCCACCTAACCGTTTTAATGAGATTATAATAATAAATTATTTTCCCAAATTACTCTTTTAATTTCAAATATAATTAAGCGTATAATCGCAAGATTTTTGGTTACAATTTTATAATTATCAGTTTAATCAGAATTCTCTGTATTTATGAAATATATATAGTTTCATAAATTTTGACAAAGGATTTCCCGTTCTAAGTATATAAAATACAAAGTTCCAAACTGAGCTTTATAACTCTATATTAGATTACGAGACCTATCAATTTCTATCGAATCTCGAATTTCTGTCACTATCATCAACGTAGTTAAAAAGACATCTTCTATTTCTTCCCATACTTATTTCTATGATTGAAAACGCAACTGGAGACCTACCTTTCCTCTTCTATAATAACTGTTTTTATATCTGGCAATTCTTCCAAACAATCATCAAGTGCCATCTCTCCAGTTTCAGTTCCATTATGGAAACCCCCCATCTCGGACCCAATCTTTGTCTTGGCCAACCCCGAAGATGGACACTGGGTCGGGACAAAAGGCTGGGACAAAGGGCCCGGCTCATAAGAGGCAAAGGACGAGAAGATAAGGAAGGAAACCTACAATTGGTTACCTAGGTAACGGTTGAAATGAAAGACAATGACTACCTCGGTAGACGCACTCCAATTTATCTTCTAAGCTACGTCTCTGCTGAATTCTTGTCTTGGAGGGACTACATCTTGTTCGGGTTTTTAAGGGGGAGGTTTGCGGGCTGCTTAGGGGATTGAGAAATCAATTATGTTTTATTGTTTGCCATACATGTATTGGTTCTTTTGTCTAACTGAAAAGACTATCCATCATTGCTGGATAATATTGTTTTCTGTTGGAGGCAGTTCCCATATTGAATGCCATGAGTGATTTTATTTGACGTTTGCTATATATTACATAAAATGTTATCAAGAATATATAAATTAAGTACTCTTCAATACACAAAGTAATGTATGGGGGTGAATATAAAAATATTTAACAAATTACATATTAAAAATATACAATTTATTTCAAACAAGTAATATAAATTTTTTTTAAGTCTATTCCTACTTTGAATGGATGAATAGAAAGTATTTTATTAACGACTGAAAATTTGAACAAGATATATATTTATATAAATAAATATAGGGAGAGGAGAGTGAACTAATAGTAGGGATTGAAAAAAGACCATGATTTAACTTCATTGTTGCAACAATGCACACCCGGTCAGCTAGTTTGGCTGAAAAATCGGTTTTCGACGCCAACTTTTGTCATTGTTACAACAATGACAAAAGGTGCCCGAACGACATAGTACTTTATGAGGCAAATCTTCCACCACTCGGTCTTGTTAGAAACTCAAACTTGGTTAAATATTTCAACAAATTAAGAAGCTATGAAAATCAAAATCGAACATCTGAATATTTGTGCAAGTGGATAAATTGCCAAAGATTAAAGAAGAATAGCCCATTCAGTTTGGCTGACAATATGAAGATAATTTCCCATTCTGTAGATCGATCTTCTCTAGAACCTTGTGTGAACCCGATTGATGGCCTACCCGGAGTTTACTTTCATACTAAACTTATGTCCGTCACGAACAAGAACTCAGATATGCTCCCGATTACCTAAGACAGTTGGCTCTGGAAGTCATAGATGGCATTCCGAGTGATTCCATTTTGATTTATACAGATGGTAGTAAAGACGATTTGAACAACGCTGGAGAAGTGGTGTCTTTATAAAAAGCCTTTCAGTCCAGCTTTCTGGACGCAACCCGGAAAACTGCTCGGTATTCAGAAGCGAACTAATTGCCATAAATGAAGGATTAAAGGCCATCCTTGACGGCACTAATTCTAATAACATTTAGGTCCTTACTGACAGTCGGAGCTCAATTCATTATCTACAGGACTGGAGCAATATATGCGACTTCGTGGGCATACAAATTATAACCCATCTTAGAAATCTAGCCAATGGAAGGGAACCCCATTTTCAGTGGATTCCCTCTCATGTTAACATCCAAGGGAACGATACTGCAGACATCTTGGCTAAAAGAGGTTGTTGTGAGCCTCCCAGCAGGGACTACAAGTTAATATATACAAAAATTTTCTCTATAAAGAAAAAAGCAGTCAGACAAGACTGGCTTACCCCTCCCGCCCATCCTTGGTTCAGCAGGAAGACCCCAGGAAGAGCGTTAGAATTCGGAGGTGACAGAAATGATCAAACGGCCATCTCAAGACTCATAAGTGGACATTTAAAAAACATGAAATTTGACTCCGGACGCAAAGTCTTTTTCACTGTGCAAAAAATGCAATCTGAAGCCGGCATCCCCCGATCACATCCTGGATTGCTTGGGGTTCGCTCTGGCGGATGTTTATGAAAGTCCTCTACTGGTGCTTGACTTCGCTAGAGTTCACAGTATCATGGATCTGATCTAGCTGCCGCTAGATCTCTGAGGGATTAGAAACAACAACAACAATGACAAAACATTACAACAATTACATTATTACGGTTACATTGTCACAACAATGGGAGAGGAATCTAAGTTGGCGCGGAAAACCGGTAATTAATGAATAATATTTGAAAAAACTGTTTTAACATCAAGTATCATTCACTACAAGTTAAAAAAATATTTGAACTTGATTGGATGAATCGAAAGTATTTTATTAGCTATTGAAAATAAGGTATATAAATAAATAAATATATATATAGGGAGAGAGTGAGCTAATAGTAGGAATTGAAAAATGTACACATAAACCTCCTTTTAAGCGATCTTTTTGACGTAAATTCAAAATTAAGTTAATTAAAAATCAAAATTATTTTTTCGTAAATTTTTTTTATTCTTTTTATACGCAACCAAACTAAAATGTAAATTAGAAAAAACAATAATTGAAGAAACTTTGGATATAGATTTGCATTATCTATTTAACTATGACAATTCTAAATTTAACGAATTACATAATTGAACGCAATAAAAAACGAGAAGAGAAAGAGTTCTTTTATGTTATAGTATTAGTTTCTTGAATTAATTTTGAAAATTCTCAAAAATTTCAAATAAATTACATAGATTGTAACACACACACATTGTCATTTAAGTTTTTAAAACTAATTAAGAGTCCACTATTAGCATGTGTTGTTTTTTATGAAATAAATATATAATTGAAAATCATAATCAATCTGCTTTTTTAATTAATTTGCTCGTATTTCAGATTATGTGTAAATTTTTGTTTTTTCAATAGAGCTGGGAAAAAAATGATTGCAATAATTTGTGCGAATTCTAATTACTTATATCTAGAAACAATACCAACTCGTAAAAAACAGTTTAAGTACAAACATTTATTTGGTAATAATTAAAAAAGTACTATTTTTATATACCATATCAACTATGGAAATTCTTATAGTTGTCTCACATAACCTGGAAAATAAATTTCATTTCGAATTAAATTGATTAACTGTTTAATTAATGCCACATTTCCGAACACGTGGATTATGGGCGATGGACCTCATAAGTATCAACCTCGGAAAAATGACGAAGATAGCATTTAATCTCTCACTCCACTCCCAAAGCTTTCACTCCACGTCAACTTGAGGACTTTGAGCCTTGACAGCTTTAAAGTGCATCATCCTCACAAGCCTTACTTAAGGGAACCAGGACATGCTCAAAAGAGTAAAATGCCAAAATTAAGACGCTTTGTTTATGAGACATATATCTTTTAAAATTTCCAAAAGAGCTTAGATATTTTATGTTCTTAATAAAGACAATTTAATTATTCTGTATAACTACAAAAATAACTTTTTAGTTCAAAATGTTTTTCTTCCTACTTAATTTAAGTAATGCATAATTTTTGAGAACTCATAATACATACTTATGTTTAGGTACCATTTTTTAAAAAAGTATCTTTTTTTGATGCAAAATATTTTTAACACATATATAAAACAATACACAAAAGACAGTGAACCTATTTTTTTCCAGTAAAATTTTAGTATAGTTTCTTTAAAAAAATTATGAAACTATGAAATTTGGAAAATTTCTGTTTTTCTGCTTTTTCTATGCATAAAACCATTTTTAAAAAATTAGGCACAATTTTAATAGAAAAAAAAATTAGGTTCACTATATGCATAGGTATCTTGTATAGAAGTATAAAAAATTTGGAATCATATAGTGCAATAGATTTTTTTAAAAATGTACCTAAATGCAAAAAAATATGCTTTTGAGAGAAAAAAAAAGTGAAAAAACTATTAAAAAAAAACAATGTTTTCACATATTATTCACATGATTAGTATTTTCTTGCCTATTTTTATATGCCTAATAATAATGCTTAATCATTTTCTAGAATTACAAAAGTAATTTTAAATTCATATGTTTCCCCCCCTTTGTTTTAGTTAACATGAACACATAAATTTCGAGATCATGTAATACATATTTTATGTAGTACATACCATTTCTTACAAAAATATTTTTTGAATATACAAAATATTTTACACATATATATGTTGTTGCTTATGCCACCTGATCTACAGTAACATCAGATCAAGGTCCACGAAATTCATCGCGGATAAGGACTAGAATTTTACGCCTGCCATTAGCCTAAGCTTTGAGCCCCATGAAGGTGACAGCACGATTTTGCTAGGAACAACACGATAGATGGTGACACTTTTCGGACCCACTGATTTAACGAACACGTACTCCGTGTGTACTCGGCGGATATTTGGTGGCATCACGCATCGAACCCGGACCTTCCGGCCTGGAAACCGATGCTCTAACCACTAGGCTACCCACACTATGAGACAAAAATACTTCTTCGTTAAAAATTTTCGAGAGCAAATTATTAATTTTGCTGAACGAGCAATAGCTGAGCTATAACTGATATTCATATAACTCGTCATACATTTAAAAAAATACTCAATTTTCTTAAATAACCAAACAAATTTCTCTTCACCAGATGCGCGAGAGCCTGAACTAAACCTAGAACAGATTTTCAGACAGGAAAATGACTCAATTTTCCTGAAAATTTGCAACATTGTAATTCATACATCAGCTCATAATATATCGTTTTTAAAGTTTCAAAATATTTTGTAAATTATATTTTTTTGACATTTAGAAGGACAGCTTAATTAGCGTTACAGTATGAGAGAAAAAACGGAAAACATATTTTATAACAGAAAAAAATGGGCCAACGCAGATAAAAATGAGGGGTATGCTGGTCTCTGTAGGATAGCGTAGACATAACACACTGGAGTACTTTTGTATTTGAAAAATATTTCAAATTAGGGCTCTATTCTTCAACATTAAGCGAAAACAGCATTAAACTCCAAAACTTTCAATAAAATTTTAACAAAAGAAAGAGATAGAAGATGACAAAAGATGGACCCAAGAATAAGAAAAAAATCTTTCAATTTGATGCGCTGTAAGAATACTTTAATAACACCGATTAAGAATGTAACATGTCAGAATCCAGATGACAAAATAAATAAATATATAAAAATAAAGGCATTATATATATCGAATTCTAAATTAATGCACAACTTTCCCATCCGATTATCCTAAAATCGTGAATTTTGTCAAAAACTGGCAAATTGTTTTTATGATTTTATTTAATAGGCCATCATTAGCTTTATAAATATACCAAGTGTATTATTTTCCGTTCAATAGAACAAAAACTACAAGTGTTTTAATAAAAGCAAATTCCACTACTTTAAGCAAGATTCATACTTTAAAACACATTTTACTCGAACTGAGTTTTTTTGAAAATGCTCAAACCGGGCCAGAGATTGCTCAAAAAGTTTTGAAAATAATTAACTGAAATTTTTGTGTAAGTTCTGTATACTAGCAGAAGCGTTTTAACCTTCAGATTTATCAATCGATGTTTTATTACAAAATTTACGGTCCCTTATGTGAATATAATCACTGTTTTTTTAAAAAATAATTTCATATACTAACTGGGATAAAGTGCTCTAGTTTTTGTAAAAATTAAAATATCTTTTCTCCTGAAGGTCAGTATAAAACAAGTTATATAAAAAAAGTGTTTAGGTCAATTCCTACTTAGATCAGCAAATATATATATATATATATATATATATATATATATATATATATATATATATACAAGGGGTGATCAAATGAAAAGGTACGAAACGACACGGTGGGTACAAATATAGACTTTATTCAAAATATACACCATAGGCCTGAGCACAACGATCCTACTGATGAACAAGCCGCAGGATTCCTTGTTCCCAGAATTCCTGTGGCTGTGACGAGACCCAGTCCTTCACAGTGTCCTTGAGTACGTCGTCCGAGTTGAAGCGCTTTCCTTTCAGGTGTTTCTTCAGTGGACCAAACACATGGAAATCGCAGGGTGACATGTCCGGACTGTAGGATGGATGGTCCAACGTCTCCCATTGGAACTTGTCCAGTTCCATTTGTGTGACTCTGGAGACGTGTGGACGCGCGTTATCATGGAGCAGAACCACACCCTCCGTGAGCAACCCCGGTCTTTTTTCTTGATGGACCTGCGTAGGCGTTCGGAGTGTCTCACAGTACACATCGGAGTTAATGCTTTTTCTGTGCTCGAGTAATTCTGTGCTCGCATCATTTGGACGCCGCTTTTTATAAGAGCCTTTGCTCTCTCCTGCGCATGCGGGCACCCGCGCATGATCCGATCCCAGTCAGAGTCTCCAATGGCATCCCGAGATGTCTCGCTACATTCTCCCTTGGCGGAATATGCAAATATTTAACTGCTTCATTTTTATGTCGTTTCGTACCTTTTCATTTGATCACCCCTTGTATATATATATATATATACATTTTATAGTTACTTTTTATTTTAAATAGTTACAATTAATATAAATATGTATATACACATGACAGAATCACAACATTAAGTGGCAATTAATTTTTATTAATTATCTTTAAAGTATCGTATTATTACCCAAAACAATCGAAAATGTAAAATTTCATTTCAACTGAATAATTTGAAACGTGAGGGGAAAAAAAAATATTTTAAGACTTTGACCCATGTCGCTAAAAATGAAGCCAACGTACGTGGCTGTATCTGTAATTCTTTAAATAATTATTTTTAGTCAATTAATTTTAATTAGTTATAATTAAATTATAGTATTGTTACCCAAAACAATAGCATATAGAAAATTTCAGTTCAAATGAACGCTTTAAAATGAGAGGAAAAAAAACCTTTCCAAGTTTTGACGCAAGTAGCCAAAAATGATGCCAACGTGGCTGTATTTGTAATTCTTTAAATAATTAGTTTTAATCAATTAATTTTTATTAATTAAAATTAAATTACTGTATTGTCATCCAAAATAATCGTGTATATAACATTTCAGCTCAATTGAGTACTTTAAAATGCATTTTATTTACGACTGAAAATTTGAACAAGATAAATATAGAGAGAATGTGAGCTAATAGTAGGAATTGAATGAATAGCAAAGAAACACATCAAAATTTAAAAGTTAAAAACTTGTTCACAAACTTTTTGTGCAGAATGGGCCCCATTCATGTAATTTTTTGTAAATTTTTACCAATTTTTTCCCTTTTTAGCGATATTAATTTCTTTTTCTCTTTTTAATTTTAGGATTTTTTTCTTAAAATTTTTTAAATAAATCTTAAAATCCTACATCTCCATTCCTTTTTTAAAAAAAGTTGTCACAAGTAGTCGGATACCTTAAGCAAAAACAGTATTTAACTCCAAAACTTTCCATAAAACTTTAAAAAAAATAAAGAGATAAAAAATGGTCCAAGAATAAGGAAAAACTCTTTTAATATGATCCATGTTAAAAATACTTTAATAGCACTGATTAAAAATGTAACATGTCAGAATCCAGATGATAAAGTAAATAAATATATAAAAACAAAGGTATTATATATATCGAATTCTAACTTAATACACAACTTTCCCATTTAATATAATAGTTGATTAAATCAAACAAATTCGAACGAAAAAGGCTTAATACAACCATTAACAAGAGCTGGTACATTCAATTCAGTAACGTCCCTATCCCACCACCCCAGCAACAGGCAGAAACAGAACCTCATCCCATTCTTTTTATTTGCTTTTCGAACCTTTAACGGTTTCCTTTCAGAAAACGACAGCAGGATCACTTCCTGTCACCGGCATGGACTCCAAATCAGAATGAAGCGCCAATAAACTTCTCCATTGACGTCCATAACACAAGCATCACGGAAATCGAATCCAGCCACTCTGGGCTTTGGTTGGTCTTTAAAGGATTATACTGGACGATCGCTGAAATGTCTCACGAGACTTCTGGAGATTTGGGGATGTGTGTGGATACATCTTCGTATAAAACTTTAAAAGCTGTGGAATGGTTTGAATTGGTGCTCCAGAGGGTGTCGTGGAAATGGAAGTGATGTGTTTGGTTTTAAAGGATATATGAAATAAATCTTTCTTTAAATTTTATTGGTGTGAATGGTTTGGGTTATGGAGGGATAATGGAAAGGTTTGATTGAAAAGTGGAATGGGAGTGTGTTTGCTATCCACTTGAAGGTTAAAACGGATATTTGTCTTGAGATATGTTAGAATGAAGTAATGGAGAGTAAATATATATGTAAGCCATAAAATAGAAAACTGAAACGTACTAAGTGATATTAGTACGACGATAAGTAATTTTAACTCGTATCGCTTTAACTCAAAATGTTTCTTTTGGAATTTTGTAAAATAGCAATGAAAACATTCTGGAAAACATTCTTTTCAAGTATTAGAATTGGACTTGTAAGAAATACTAAAGTATAAATAAAGAAGTTTTAAGGTATACCCGACTACGTTTAGTACCGTGATTTCGAAAAAGCATATAAATCAGTGCTTCTCAAACTTTTAATGCTTGCTACCCAATTTTCAATCATAATTTTCATCGCGCCCCCCCTCCCTCCGTTCAATAACTACATATAGTATGTAATAATAATGTACTATGACATAAGTCTACAATACGAACAGCACAAATTAACAAGATAGTATTAAATTTTGTATATGACAAGCCCATGGAAGTCCCTAGTAAGTTTTAAACCTGTTCTTTCTTAGTATTGATAATTAATTATCAAATACATTGTGCAGTACTGTTACATTTATAAGTATATTATATCAATATAAATGTGTAAGAATGTATTTTGTTTTGCTTCTTTGCAGTAAATTAATAGTTTTTTAAAAATAATCTTCTATTTTCGACTTTTTGATATGCTCGTGCCCCCCAGGTAGGGTTGTCGCGCTCCCTAAGGAGAGGGAGGCGCCTTACAGTTTGAGAAACTCTGGTACAAATGAATTATTTTTTTTGGTATTTAGTGTCACCTGAATTAGAATATACATAGAATATTATTACCATAACAAATTTAAAATGCAATTTTTTGGCGAAAAATAAAGAAAGAATGACATTTCAAAATTTTCTTATGGAAAATGATTTTATAATAATATTTTGCCAATATGTCTCCCACACTTCTGCTCAGAGCCTGAACTAGAATTTTCGAAATATATAATTTAGAAGTAAATTTTCAATTGTTCATAACTGTGAAAAAAATTTGAGTTTTTCGAAAATTTTAGTACAGCTCCTGCATAAAATCCTAGTTATATATAGCCAAATATTATTATGATAGATGTATTTTTCTTAAAAGGAGAATGTTTTGAAAATATGTTATTCTTCTTTCATTTTTTGCCAAAAAAACTGCATTTAAATAATTTTTCTTGTAACAATTCCAATATATTTATATGTATATTCTAATTCAACTGACATTAAATATCAAAAAATTATTCATTTATTGAATTTTTCAAAATCACGGTTCCGAATGTAGTCAGTTACTAAACAGGAATGCAAATAATTCTCATCATAAAATTATTTTTTAATGAGTCACTAATATTGGAAAGATTTTAAGTAAACTTGAAAACAAAAATATTGATAACAAATATATCAAAGGTTTCGATAAAAACTACAGAAATCTTTATTTATATTAATCATATATTTCTTGTTTTGCCAAATTGTTATATTTCTTTTTTGAATTTGAATTATTATAATTGTAAGAAATTCTAAATTTCTTCTACAAAGAAAAAAAGTGCATACATCATCATTAACAACTTATAATACACGTATGCATTAACAAACTAATCGAAAACTCTGATAATCTTTCATTCAGATAAACAGTCCTATAACAACAAATCAACATACTTTGGAAAATATTTATTTTTCGAAAATTCCATGCAGAAAAAGTTTCCCAACAAAACCCTTAATCAACTCAATTGGTTAAAATAATTCCTCTTAATAAAATCCAATAGGAAAAACTAAGTCAAGTTCGATGCAAAAAATAGTAGTATATAAAAGGAGGGTGTGTCGTTTGTACAGGTGGGGTGTCCCCACTCTGTCGGCTAATCAATTTCCTTCTGACGCCGGTCAGTCTGGAGCTGGACCTTGTACCTGAGAAATACTGACCGCATTGTGCTGGCAGAAGATTATTCAACCTTCTTATCAACAGCAAACACGATACGGCTGCTAGTTTCTGCATGCATACGTCATATCATGCTTGCAGGAGGGATTGGATATTAGTATCAATTTATGCGTACCACAGGGCGTTTCCAGTATATGATTGAGCAAACAATGGAAAAATAAATGGCGTTTTAGTGAATGATATGTATTATGTCGCTAGAAGATGAATAGGTGACAGAAAATATTAATTTAGGGGTAATTATGTATTTGGTCGAAACGGATCACGTTAATGTACTTGATATTGGGATGTATGAAGTATTAAAGTCACACGCGACGAAGATGAATTATTAGGTGAATAATAGAGAGTGATTATAATCTGAGTTAAGGAGTACTTGTCTACATTTCTAAATCAACGTTTAACTGAAATTCAAAATTTTTTTCATTCTTGCCATTTTGTGTCGGAAAAAAACTGAGAAGCCAGAAAGGAAAAAATTAATAACATAAAGAAAGTGACAGGTGTACGCTATAAAAGTGGTGAATTTTAAACATCTGATAATAAGCACTATTTTAGTAAAATAAGAATCAAAACTTTTATGAAGATTGTACTTTTTTCTTAAAGTTATGTTACCTATGTTACTTAAAAAATGATACCTCAAAAACTTATGAATGTAAATCTTTCATATTTTGTATGCAAGTTATTTAAAATTTGATAAAAGCAATGAACTAAGGATTTAGCTCTAACATATCAATAGTTTTCTCTTTATATTTTTAACACTTTATTGTTACTAACCACCTTGTATTTTGTAAATTTTTTATAAAAAAAATGTGCAATGAGTCTATTTTAGAGTCCATTGCCTTTATAACAGTGTTAAGTATATTGTGTGAGAAGTAACTTAAATATATGGCTTTGAATTCCATGTAGAGTGTTTAGATATTCAGTAAAATGTTCATCAAAATTTTACCCAAAATACCTCATATTAATAAATTTAAATTGTCATATAATTTACTGATAGGTGTTTTTCGTAACTGAAGTCAAAAGAACCAACACAATAACATAAAATTACTAATAGCATGGCATTTTAGAAAACTTGTCTCCGAACGTAGACACGTACCCTAAAGTATATGTAGAAAAAAATAGCCCTCTGCACTACTCTAACAAATTTGTCAAATTTTGATTGGGTAGAAGTTGATAAATTTGCAATGGACGTTATTTGACAAACGTCTTTAAAATAATGGGCATTTACAAAATTACGAAAAAAAAATCTGGAGGATAATTCTAAAGATAAATTTATAGCTGTTGTTGAATGTCATTTCTGGAGAGACTTAGTTGTTTGAAGAGAGAAAATCTGCATGTACTTTGCTTTCTGCGTTTGGTTCTACAAATCTAGATAAAAACATCTTTCCTCATATGAAAAATATTTCGAGTGCTCAAATGCTCAAAATTGTGTCAAATTGAATGTCACAAATTATACCTCTGATTTTGATATGAAAGTAGAGAGGTGCAAGCATTAGGTTCGCCTTAAAATTTCTATTTATTTTTTTATTTTAATATAATGAAGAGAAATACTTATATATTTTATGTTGTCTATTTCTTATTTTAATAAATAGGTTTAAAAATACATAACTTATGTAGAATTTTAATTATTTTTATTTATGTTGAAGAAATGAGTACAATTTATGTTATTTATTTTTATGCTACGAAATATACTTAAATGATGCAAAATTAATATATAACAAAATTGAAAATATCTTTATTGATCTCTATTCTCTAACTCTGTATGCATTATCGTGGGAATAGAATTCTTTCAAAAATGTCTTTCTGTGTGGCACGCCGAATCATATTGGTAGATTGGTTTGGCACGCCACAGCTAAAAGGTTGCCGACCCCTGTCCTAAAATATTTGTATACGGAGCGAAAGTCAATGTTGATTCGTTGACTTTAACTAAGAATACAAATACTTTAGGATAGGGGTCGGCAACCTTTTAGCTGTGGTGTCCTTAAAAAAAAAGCTTAAATGTAACTTTTTTTAAGGACTTCAACCAAACGAGTAATCCATAAAACAAAATCTATGTTAATATTTATTTATGATTTTACACACTGCACACAAAACAAAAATGAAATTAGTAGTTACGTTTAAATGGAAAAATAAAGCTATATAACAACAAAAGAAAACAATAACCTTTAAATTATAGCATCGGTTAAAATCGCAGACTATACTCGCTATCTCATTACTACATTAATGATCTATTTAAAGTATTTACATTGTCCTACTTAAATGGCAAATATTGTCTGAAATCAGTAACGACCTCTCTCTCTCTAATCTCTTTACATTACCGAGTATGTAGTTATCATAATCTCTAAATGTATGTTCATCAATTAGGAAATTAACTATTTTAAATATCCAGATAATCTTAGATAGATTTCATTCAGGAACAATTCTAATTTACAACGATAATGAGGGAAGAAGCTGTTTATTATTTAAATTGCACCTAAGCTCCGATAGAGATTTCTGTATATAATGTCTTTACCAATTTTAATTGGTTTAATGAGTAACTGAGGCAATCATAGTCGCGACAAAAGTTATTAATAATATATGATCATATAAAGCTTATTTGATTGTGATTTTAAATGGATAATAACATACAACAGGTCTAATATTTGAGCAGGAAATTGCAAACTTTAGGGTATTTATGCTACGGTATTATGCTAGATAACGGCAATTTAACGTAGAATTCAATTATAAATGAATCAATTTAATGATTTTAAACAGTATCGGTTTAGTTATAATATGAAAATGGAAACTGAAATTGATAAATACATATTTTTACGACAGTTAATTTTAAATTAAAAAATTCATTGTTGCGATGCTTATAAAAAAGCAATATTGTAATAAGTGTTGAGAAAAAAGTAGACTTTTGGTAACAGGTTTTATAACTGCATGTTTTAATTAAAAAATCTCTGTAAAAACAAATTATTTTTTGGATCTCATAGATATAAGTACTTATTTATTAAACCATCGATCAATTTCATCAAATCAAAAGACGTCGCCAAATACCATAATATGCAGCCTATAGGAGAAAACTGGGTACTCGCGTATTATCCCAACCATTTTGGCGACATTATATGAAACGAAGTAGATGGTTGCCGATTCAGCACCTACGATACATGCGAAATCGGGGCTGCCAACTTGGCGAGTTATCTTGAACGTTGCAATTGTTGCGACAGTACGTAAGTACCGAAAACTGTTTCACGCATGCGCAAAAACAACAATCTTGTTTACGTATGTGGTGGCAGCATTTGGAAACGTTTTTTGATTTGGCGGTGATGGTTTTTGATTTATAATACGTAAGTACCTAAATATATTATTTCTCTGTCTTAATAAGCTTAATTTTTCACCAAAATTTATTGATAAATTTTCTTTGTATGCATTTGAAATATATGTTGAGCAACAAAAATTTGTAGCCGAAATCATTTTCTATCATGCCTTTAGGTCGTGAAGTTAACACATTTAAGAATTGGTTTCACCAAAGATGGTTGAATGAAAGATAAAATTTAAAGAGACGTTCAGAAGCATGATAAACTTATAGAAACAAGCCCTTGCTACACTCTTTCTTAAATCTCAGGAGATTTGCCATCGATGATAGCTGTTGTATACCTCTAATTTAACAATAATAAAAAATGATTCAGAACAAATTTTTAACCTCCAGAACTAAATTTCTCTTTGACTGCAAACACCATCAATACAAAAGCGCAATAAAAGTAATTGAAAGAAATTGTGGTACATATCCGCCGAAGAAATATTTTACCACGTATACAGAATTCAAACCAATCCCTCCCTCTTTTTTATTTACCCCCTTGGGGATATTGGTTCTTGATGCCACCTTGTCCAATTAATCTTTCTTCTGCAAATGTTGATCCGGAAGAAATATTTTCCTCAGAGTGCGTTTCTCCCACCGAATCCGGATCGCATCCCTGAAGCACCTGTTGTTGCCGCTTTGCCGGACACGGACATCATTAATTTTCGTTTTCTGGACCCGTCCGGAAGCCTGGATCTCAAAGATCGATGACGTAGGGCTCTGATTAGAAAAGGGACACTTCCCCAGAGAGTAGGATGCAGAAGGGTCTCAATTTTTTTCTTCCTCCTCCTCCTCCTGTTAGTCTTCGAGACAGGTGTCGCGAGGCGTAAAATGCGGAGATGCGTTTCCTATCAATTCTGCATCTTTTCATTAACATTCATTAAGTGTAGAATCGAGTAGTAGGGATAATCAATGATTAAAAACTGGGAGAGGTGATTTATTTGAGGGTGAGTAATGGAAAAAGGAATGGAAGAGTGTGCCAAGAGAGTTAATCAACATATCTCATTTACACAGTGCGTCTTTCGTTTCTGGAATGATTAATTTTCTTGCGTTATTAAGATGACATCGTAGAAAGACACAAATAATTAAAGTATATTTACGCTGGTACACGTAGATGGTTTCTTTCAGAATGTATGAGTGAATGAATGTTTCTTCTCATTCAGGCATCTTTCCTTCTTTTTTTTCTTTCGTTGCAGCATTAAGGCTATTTTTTTTAACATACAGTAAAATATGTTCAACGCAAAAACGCTTAAGACGAATTATCGGTTAACATGAAATAATACAACGATCCTGACAAACTACTAAGTATTTTCATGCATTTTTTTTTCTCTTGACACGAAACGAAAAGATTTCCATTCTGGGAATGAACAAAATACGTTTCGCTTAACACGAAAAGATTTCCATTCTGGGAATGAACAAAATACTCCACAGGCGAGATTTGAGAAGGGTGTGAAATGAAAGAAAGGTGGTTTCATATGTTTCGTAGAAAGGTAGCTAACTTGGCTTTGAAATTTCTCGGAATAGCTTGTGACACAAGCCAGTTTTGTTATCTATAAGCTACTTTCTCCCTCCACCCCTACAAACACCACAAATAAAAACCTCATCTCTCATCAGTTGGCTTTGGAATTCGGTGGTGAGTACATCGAAATGTGAGTATAAATCAGTGATTTTGGTTCACGTTTTTTTCTTTTCTTTTTTAGAAGAATTTTTTCCAAGCACAATGCAAAGAGTTGCCACCCATCCGGTATAGTGGTCAGTGAAGCTGACTGCGGTGCCGTAGGGACTGGGTTCGAATCCCGGAGAAGGCATGGATGTTTGTGTTGTAATCCTTTCTTCTGTCTGTGTTGTATGCCCCCGTGTTATACATTGCGTGGTGCACGGGGCTTATAAATGTTTAAAAAAAATACAAAGAGTTCAGGCAAAAGGCAAATTGCTATTTCATTTAAAATGAAGAAGGAGCTCTTAAGACTGTTGATCAAAAACAGAAAACAAAAATGGAAGATTTTGGTATTGATACATTTTTAATTAATTTTCAAAAAACATTGTGAATGCTTTTCTTTCATTGATTTTTATTAAACACATGCACATATACATTTCTATGTAAAAAAATCGTTCTCTAATTAACTTAATTTTGTTGAATATATGTTTTTTTTATTTTGCAATATCCTTTTAACACGAAAAAATGTTTCAGTCCCCTCAGTTTAGTGTTAAGCGATTTTCACTGTATTTCTTATTTTAAATATTGATGTCAAATTGTAAATGATTAAAAGTAATTAGCTTATTTTAAATTAAAAAGTCCACCTCCCCCCCCCCCCCTATTTATCCAGAACATTTTTTCTTTTTAAAATTTCTCTGTGCATTGAATGATTTAGAAAAAATTTACAGTTTTTGTGTACCTATAAATGATTTTCACTGTATTTTTCGAGGATCAAACATTAGCAACTCCGGCAGTGTCTTAACTCCAGTCATTTAAAAATGATGTTTTTTAGAAACATTTTCAGCAACATAAATTATTAAAAAGGATCTATATATAGGAGAAAAGCGATTCCCTTATTGATTCACTCACTCACTCATTCCCTCCCTCCCAAATTCATTTCCTTCCCACTCATTTCTTCATTTACTGATCACGAGATTCCTGGAATATTTAGATCTACACACTTGAAATTTGACACCTATGTTTCTTTGTTGAGTAGAGATTCAACGGATTTTCCGCAAATTGACTCACAAGGAGGTGCGGAGTTACAAGGGCGCAATAATTAAAAAAAGTTACGTTTTTGAACTGTTAGATTAACAAACTTGAAATTTGGTATGTATGTTTATTTTGTTACGGATCAGGTTACGGGAGCGTAAAAAATAAATACATTTCCGTTTGAGAAATTCGAACTCTTGTTTATTTTTTAAATCAAGAGGCAATGGCCTTAAGAATGTTTTTCAATATTTTCGAAAGCAGGGGGTTAATGGCTAGGTGATTATATAACGTCTGTATATTTGAACATTCACTTTCTAAGCAAATACACTATTATATAAAATAAAGAAAAATTTCGATTCTGAAAAAGAAAATTCCTTTTTTTTCTTCGTTTTGCATTAAAATACGCCACAGAAGTGTAATTTTAAAATATTCTTTTTAATACAACGTCAACCTATAATATAAATTTTTTTTTGTGTGACGTTGAAAATTTCCAAGAGACTACACACAAAATATGGAAGGCTTCGTAATGAATAATATACAATTCAGGTTCAAAACAATCCATAACTATTACTGCATCAAAAAGGAATATAAACTCACCTCATAGCTGGAAGTGGAATTCTTGGCATATTTGTTCGGATCTCCGACATTGAAGAATTCGGATTTTGGCCTAGGTGGGAGTCGAGGACGGACATCCAAGTCACTAGTCTTCGAGAATTCTCGACTGAGATTGGACTCCCCGGCTGACCACTGACGTTTCATCGGGGATCTCAGACCACCTACTAACCAAATAGAGAGAACAGAATAAATTTTTGCAATTTTTGTTAATTTTTTTAAAAATATTTATTTATTAGAGAAGTGTTTAATTGACATGCGAAGAAAATTCCCAATATGCTGTTGCAGATCCGATTTCAGTTCTTTCGTGAGTGAGTGGTGTATGGAGTTTCGTCAGTGAGTGTTTCGTCACAGTAGTGTGAGTGAGTGTTTATTAACATCTCACTATACACAGCAACACGAGGGCTATTGGCAACGGACCTCACAACTTTAAACTACAGTGAGGAGGATGACAACAGAATTGACAACCCATTCTCCTAATTTCTACGTCACGTGAGGACCTTGAACTTCGACAGATTTAACATGGGCATTAGGCTCATCAGTGGCGCTAGAACTCGGCACTAAGACCAGGACTCGACACTGGGATTAGGACTCGACACTGGGATTAGGACTCGACACTGGGACTAGGACTCGGTACTGGGACTAGGATTAGGACTAGGCCCTATCTCGGGCCACCAGTTCTTTCGTAAGACTAACATTCACGAAGAACTTCCAAAATACGTATGGTTTCCTACACTCCTCATTTAACTGTGACTGAGAGCGCTACATTTTTCTCGAGCTTCCTACCCCAATTGTAACGTTACACCTCCCGCACCAGGGGCATTCTGACTGTAAACAGGAAACGCATCGAACGGACGCAAAGCCTTCGTCTGAAAAAAACGCAATTTAGACTCTAATTTTAAATATCCACAGCACTTTCAAAGATGTGATTTACATCTACTCCCACAAATTAACTATTTAAAATTAAGTGTAAATTAACTGTAAATATATTTCTGTAACATAAAAATCTGTATTAACTCCATCTCGGCTTTTACTCAAACTCAAGCAATGGCATCAGCATGAAACTTACGATGAATATCGCATACTAAAGATGATATCTGATGATCTCTTCTTGCCAAAACTTTTGCTTCGTTCCTCCAGAGGCTCTGTTGTTTTGAAGGATAATTTTTAGAAGTATCAAATGAGGCCATAATAACTGAGAGGTCATAGTAGCGAATTCGCGGTCGGCAGGTGAGATTCGATTTCCTGTTTTGATGCCAGTAAAGATCTGTTGTGTAACGGGTTGAAACACGTTAAATTTGTCAAAACTCAGTCCTTTCAATATCGTAGTATGAAAGTTTAAAAAGTGGGAGGTCAGCTCAGGCTTGTCACTTAACCAGAGCATTATGAGTGACATTACCATAAGCTTGAGTGTAAAGTTAATAAGCAATTTGTCTAAGTGTGGTATTATAATGAAAATGAATATATCAAATGAAGTGTGTGTGTGGGGGGGGGGGGAGCCCGAAATAACCGGAATCGAACTGTTGCGCGAGCATGCTTTCTAGTTATGAGTTGTGCTGCTAGGTGGTGTTAGTTGGGGGTTTCTCGCGACTGTTAGTGAGTGAGCTGGCGTCAGTCTGAGTTTAGTGGATTGCTTGTGGGGCTCTGTTATGTGTATTCCAGACCACAAGACCACAACAGACCACAATGAACAAAGATTGTGTGTGAAGTTTTACTTTCTGTAGGGAAAACTGCAGTCAAGATCTTTAGAGTTAATTTTATAAACCTTTAACGGTGATACTGGGAAAAATTCCAGGTATACGAATGATTTTCCCTTTAAAATCTAGCAACATATCGACTGAAAAAATGTCACGCCCAAGGCGTCCTTTAACAGGCAGAAATGACGTAAATATTGCCAAACCAGGTGTATAATTGGTGAAGTTAGGCGAAAAACCATGAACCAAATTTCTGAGGAAACAAACGTGTCATGGCCCACGTTCACGACAATGCTCGAGCCCACGCAGCTTTGATGATTCGACAGCTTTTGAAGAACAACATATGGTGCTTGTGCCTCATCCTCCCTATTCACCAGATCTGGCTCCATTGGAATATTTTTTGTATCCAAGGATGAAGAGAAGTCTGAAAGGAAAACGATTCAGTGATGTGGATGAAGTCCCTATCGGCTTTGAACAATATCCTGTCTGTTTTGGGCAGTGGCAAAAGCGTTGAGACAAGTGCATCAATACTCATGGACAATACTTTGAAGGAGGACTAATGTAGGTTTCAATAACAATGCAAAATAAAAAAAATAACAAAAATAATTTCTGGTTATTTTTGGGTACCCCCTAACCTAGTATATAATTTTTTGATTTTATTTGGGATTATTTAACAATTATATTTTAATCAGTACTGCATTAACTATAGAGATTAGTAGGTTATAACTTTGGAAAGATTGAGTCCTTAATTAGGCTACTAAGATCCTTTTTAGATAGGTACATATCATTCAAACATCTTCATAAGATTTGGCTCGGGGATTTCTTATAATTATACTGTTTACATCCTTTAGTTGAGTAGACTACTGCTTAGAAGTACGGTAAAAATTGGGTTACTAATTAAGCTACTGGGAGTTGAATCATCCCAAAAGTTACGTAGGTTACAGTCTGGAGGAATCAAGTTACTAATTATACTTCCGTGAAACTTCAGCCAGTGAATTTATAAGACTGAATAATAGCCTGTGGCTTAGGGCTCAGTGAAAATTAAATTACAAATTATGTTAATGACTAAACTTAGCAAGAGAGTTGTTTAATTAGGTTTGACCAAAATGCTACCAAAGAGTACAATGGAAACTGGGCTATTAATTATGCTCCGGAAAGTTCCCAACAAAAATCGTATTATTGATAAGATTGAATTAGCTGAAGTCTATGATATAGAATTTAAAGGGGTTCATAAGTTATCATTACATAAATATGTATAACGCAGTTTCATAATGAAGAAAAGACTCAAAAAATTTGAAAGATTTAGGGTCAAACAAAAAAAAAATGTCGTGGTTTTTATAGGGTTAAGACAAGAACCTGCAAACTTTCGAGAGAGAAGGGACAATTTGTAAGTAAAACAAGATAACTAATGTATCAAAGAGCCAATTCAGTGGCGTAACGTACACCCCCGCAACCCCCACATCGCGGGGGGCCCAAATGCTCTCCGTTACGCCACTGAGCCAATTATATGCATATGCTTAAAAGGGGCTCTGGTAACGGTCTAGATTATGACTGCCATGCACCAATTAACATTTTTTGTAGTATTCAAATAATATTTACATAACGAAACGAACACACAAAGTAAGTTTACACAAGGTAAGTGTTCAGTGCCGAACTAAAATTGCGGTGTTAATCTCATAATGCTGAACTGTGGCTTTATAGTGGGTCCCAAGTCGTGTTGGGATCCCCGGCAATGAGAGAGCAGACCAAAAAGCCAAGCAGGTAGCCGAGTCGCCTCAACCGGAAGTCCCCTTGACTCTTAAAAAGAGCAAAGAGCATTATTCCCACATTCATTGACAAATATACTACCGTGACTCAAAAAACCAAACCAAGAGCCTTGGAAAGCAATGGGAAACTCTGGCCACTGTGGGTCCAATCCCGAGGCACCTGGAGCTGTTGCCCGCTAACCACCGGACGTGGCTTTTTGGGAGTATACCTCCACTGGCTTGGCCTGGCTGCTGACGAGGCCTCCCCACTCTCATCGCAAAATGGATGGCAACCCCCAGCTCCAATGCATTGGACTCGATGAATACCCGACTGACGACATCGTCAGTTGGTACTGGGAGGCTCGGTGTCAAATGGTCAAGAAGCCAAGCACAGGCGTTGGATAAATAAAAAATAAAATATACTGAGTAACGTCTTTCATTCCTTCAAAAACTAAGTACTGTCGTGCACTTTAATTTTGTGGCTCTATGCAAGAACAATTATTGTCAAAATGTGATAATGTTGGGGATACAACTTCCAAGCCATCATGAAAAAAAAATCCCGTACCGTAATGGTTTATTTCAAAATTTCTGATTTACACTAATAACTAAAATCGGCTTTGGTTATTATTGTTTACAAAAGTCATTTCAACACTTGTTTTGTTAACCCTTAGCATGTCATGAAATAGGAAATGTGTTTCAGTCACTTCTGTTGAGGTTTATTTTTGTTATTTCACAACAGCTCCCGAACACATGGGGAAGTAAACTTTGCTAAAAATCACTCTAAAGAGTGTCTTCCTATTACGGCATTTCTACGAATAAATTGGATTTTTATGATTTAGAACCAATTTTAATATTTACAGCGATTCTCAATAAGCTTTGTTCAAGGAAAATAATTTAATACAGAAGTAACCATTTTAAGCCAGTCAAATGTTTAAAAATGTATATGGAATGATGCAGGTAAATATTTTCAATGATTACAAAGAAAAAAGAGAAAAACTTGTTTGTAGGCATAATTATTTTTCTAATAATAAAAAGATGCAGAAAGTTTGAAGAGCAACAACCGTCTATGCGAAGAGCTGCATGTGGCACGCGAGCAGCGGTTTGCTGACCCCTGAGTTTATAGGGTAAAGATAATAAATTAATAACAATACAATAATCCAACGATTTAAAAGCATTAGCAAATAATTTTATAGTAGTACTTAAATTCAGATGAAGCACGACATACTTGTATATTTGTCTTTACCTATATGCATATATATATATATATCTTAAATTTTTAATAGTAACTTTCTCAAGACCACTGAAGACTAATTTTATCAACTCCTTCCTGAGCTGAGCTCGTGCAGGCGAAACGTACCATCCAGGCTCATCCCGAGTGTAGCTCGGGCACTGTGAAATCAGTCTTTCCCAAATTATTTCACATTTGCTTTTCATGGTTTCGAATAATTGAAAAGTACCACTGAAATTTTCAGCAAAGGTGGAAGGGGAAATTTTCAGCAAAAAGAGAATGCCCTTCTGCGGAGCCCCTCTCCCCCCTTCATACTAGTCTGAAAGTCACTTTGGTGACAACATTCCCCTAACAGAGAAGAAAACTGATCCAACACGACAGTGTACTTATTATTTGCTGCTCAAAGAGAGACAGAAAAGGAGAAAAAGTAAGAAGAGAAACAAAATTCTACTTTTCAGATTGCGATGTTGGGTTATGTGCAATACCGTGTTTTCGAATTTATCATACATGATCAAATTTTGATTAATCATTTCATAATCAATTACGAAAATGCAAAAGATGTAAATAAAATTTGGAATTCAAGATAAAAGCTAGGTATTCTAAGATTTATTTTTGTAGTTAGTGTGAATTGACTCCGAAGTTAAATGATTTCTGCCATATAGAAAGCCAACATTACAGGTAAGTTATTTATTTATTTAAATAAATTTTTTTACATTAGTTTTTAGGAAATTTTGTCTGCGAATGGTGTTATTATGTTTAAAAAGATATGTATGTTTGAAAATAAACATTCAAAAATTGACATTTTTTTATCCATAATCCAGAAATAAAATGAGCCTGAAGGGGTTAATTAATGACTAAAAACAAAATTATATAGCCAAAAATAGGAACCAAATTTACCTGTAATACAAATTGACGCTGTCTGTCCCATTTTGACCGCTGTTCTTTTACAGTTTATTGCACTTCTGTGAAAACGATTCCGTGCAGGTTTTACTATAACACACTTCTCTTCTTTCTTTTATTATTATACTATGTTATTTCGATTTTTCCAAACTACTATTAAGGTCTAAACGGTTACCATAGTAACCTAGTAAATAGACGCTCATACGGGGTTTTCCCTACTTCGATATAGATATATAAATACCGAAGATCTATTCGATATTGTATAGCAAGAATATTAAATATGAAAAGAGAACTTATATGTTTGAAAATAAATCATTCGAATTTTAAAGATGTGCTTAGTTTTTCAAGTAAAAAAATTGAATTTAACTTTTAAAAATATGTATTTAATTTCAATTTTCTTAGAATTTTCAGTAGATGTGGATGGATATAAAAAAAGATAAGATTGATAATTTGTAAAGTTCTGTTAGAAATGTTATAAGTTTTCTGAATCTTATACTTGTAATAAGTTTAATGTCACCTTTAATCTCTCCATTCGCATCTTAATATTTATTGCTTGTCACCGACAGTTAATTTATTTTAAATAATTTTATTCAAATTTATTGCAGTTTATTTTAATTGTAAATTCAGCGTTTCTTCTTTTTTTTTTACAAAATAATTATTTAAAATTTATGTATTTTTTTATGTTTTTTATGCATTGTTGATTTCATTTTAGAACGCACATATTTATCAATTATTTCCGAAATGCAATCATAACCTGGTTTTTTACAGTGAAATAAGAAGGTTATTTCTTGATTCTCTTCGGTGTATAATTTTAGATTTTTAATATTAATTTACGTACTTTCAAACTTATTACACTATTTATAAGTAGTTAACTTTTTAATATCCTTGGTTTAAGAGGCTCTAGATTTCCACAAATTAATTTTATTACTAAGAGATTTATATTATTTCTAGCTGTACCTTCTTATCTAAATTTTATTTCAGTCCAGCAGTGTAGTCAAATAAAGAGAGAGAGACTAGTGTGTCTTGAAATTATGTTTAACCCTACGCTTAAGAATTTGCAAATGTGTAATTATAGCCTTTATGTTAAAAAAAATATTAATAATAATTGGAAGTCTCCTTTTCTGTGCTTTTTATACACATGTTTGATCTTTGCAATGCTTCATTATATTTTAATTATTTTTTTATTACTTTCATCTCATAGAATCACTTCATCAGGTTTTCGATGTTAATTAAATAATAACAATCCCATTTTTAACACTTTTTATAAGCTGTACTTGTATATAACGGAATCTTTGAACTCAATATATTTTTACCCACTGTAAAAGGTCAGATTAATTCGAAATTTTGCTCACTTGTCCAGGACCGATGACCATACAAAAACTTAATAATTTTGTTCCATTGTCCTAATCAGGATTAATGATTTCCCATTTTCAGATCCCATCCCGCATCTGGTAACTAATTTCAGATCCCATTTCCAGATTTGGCAACTAAAATATTGTTCAACTTAATTCGAATAACTATAAAAGGGTATTTTTTTTGGTTTTTTTAAAACTATAATTTTTATAGTCCTTGTAATACTATGAATGGTGATATATTTTTAAAAAAATGTTTCTTATTAAAATAACTAAATTTAAATGAGTCATTTGTGTTAAAAATTTAAATATTGTTGAATAATTTCCTTTTAAAGAAACACACACGCACGCACACGCACACACACACAGAGAGAGAGAGAGAGGGGGGGGAGAGAGACAGAGAAAGAGAATAAAGTTTGACTATTAGAAGAAATTATTCGCATCGTATTAAATTTGTCATTCCTAGTGTGAAATATGATGAATCAGTCTTTTTTTTAGTAGCTGACATATTTTCCATATTTCGATCATTCCGGACAAGAGCAGGAAATATTTTCACTGAGTAATCATTGGGTGATGTTAGATTTTCCTTTTGTTCTGTTTTAACGGAGACTGTGTAGTTTGAGCAAAGTGTGTCAACACTGAACTTATTGAATACATAGGTACTCCTGAAGCTAATTTTGTCAAAAATATCAGTTTAAAACTTAATTCTCATCTGAAACAAAATAGAGCCTTTATTGAAATTTTCCCTTTATTTATAAAAGCTGAATTCGAATCTAAAAAGTTTCTCGTAAATTACTTAAACAATCGTTATTTTCTTAAATTTGGAACGTTTTCATGATATTTTTTACTAAAGTTTATTTTGATTCATATTTTTCGTATCTTATATCTCGTTTTTGAATAAAGTTCCACAAACTTATGCCATTTTTTGTGGTAATTAATTATCCTCTAGATTTATTTATTATTAAAATTATTTATTCTTATGTCTATCATGTGATATTAGTAATTAAATATACAAATTATATTATAACTAATATCAGTTAAATTAGTTACAACATACACTATCATATTTGTGCATTAATTATATTCTAAGAAGGAAACAATAATTTTATGGTCAATGAAATGTATTATAAATATTTTAGATTAAAATTTATTTAAATATCTTAAAAAAACTTCGTCGTGTTCTCATTTGGACCATTTGACACAATTAAATTGACTTTTGATTTAAAAAAATCCACTAAAGGTTTTAATTTATCTTTTGAGAAATTGACATTAAAATCTCCGCTTAAAATCATTGGCAAATTGTGTAGATTTCGATTCATAACCTCAGGTGGATAGAACTCAGTACCTTCTGATATGTAAGCACGTAACATACCACTAGACAAAAGTGATCACCCTGTCCGGAGGATGTTACTGGCTTTTGTAGGTATCCGCTACAGTACTCCCCCACCAGTGAGTTGGTGGATAGGCGAATGACCAACATATTTGTTATGGTGAGCCTCTGAGTTGTTGCTGCTGCGCCAAGTGAGTCTGAAGACTTTGGTTGCTGCATCAAGTGAGTCTGACGGCTTTTGATTGCTTTTGCGGAGGGTAGATGGTGGACAGCTGCACGAGGGTTGCGCTTTTTAATTCAGTGTCAAGATCACAAACGAGGCGGATAGAAGTCAGTACTTCTTCATCTGAAAGCACCTAACATACCACAAGACAAAAGACCACCCTGTTCGGAGGTTGTTATTGGCTTATGTAGGTATCCGATACAAATCTATCTCGCTTCATTGTATGCACGTAAATTCTTGTGAATGAGCTTGATAATTTTCTTTACACTTTGATTTGCTGAAATGTGAATAGCAACCATTGCAATTCCTTGTACATTTTCTGCTCTACATATGGTGTACAAATTTCTCCGATACATGACTGATTGAACCGAAATGATTTTGTAGTATTTGATGCTATATCCGTTTCTGAAGCAAACAAGTCTCTGTTATTTTAAATATAGCAAATACATTCTTATATATATTAATATATGTATGAGTATAAACGACTTAAATCTAATTATTTATAGATATTTTTATGTAGATTAATTTCATAGAATATATCTATGTAATATATAATATATATATATATATATATAACTTATATGACGTCGAATAATATGTAAAGCTAGGAAACCTTATGCTACGAAAAGCAATAAATAAATACACGTACATTAAAGTTAATGCAGATGCATCAATGTGTAAATGTAAATAAACTATAGTAATATTTAAATAAAGAAAAAGAAAAGAAAATTTTGCGAGAAAATTACGAATTTTTACTTAAAAAAATTTATTTAAAAAGTTTTCACTCGAAAATAATTAACTTATAAACAATAAATTATTGCACGTATTATTTATTTCTGTGAGAAATTAATTAATATCATGATTAACATGTGGCGGTGGTATCTATAGAAGTCAGTAACAGCCTCCGGACTGAATAGATCATTTTGGTGCAGTGGTATGGTACGTGCTTATGGAACCACAGGTCTAGAGTTCTAATCCACGTCATTGGTGACCTTGACGCTGAACTATGAGAAACGCAACCATCTACCCGTCGCATGAAAAACCAAAGCCATCAGACACACATGACGCAGCAATCTAAGCCATCCTACCCAAATAACGCAACAGCAGCAACTCGCCATACGCTCGCCATAACAACTATATCGTTCGTTCGCCTATTCACTGGTAGGGTAATGTGTGTGGTGGTATCTAGTATATAAGTCCAGTGGTATGGTACGTGCTTACGGAACCACAGGTCACGAGTTCTAAGCCACTTCAAACATATTAATTGATATCTAAGTCTTTCAAAACGGAGATGATGCGACTGGAGCCGAGTATACACGATTCAGCGCCTCACCGACCCGAGTGCGCTAGAAACCGAGTGAATCCGATTCATCGTAATCGATCCGAGTTAACGATTCACTTACATTCACTCTTCAGCAGAAACGTGCCTAAAGAATTTTTCACTTAAGGTATCCGAACACGTTGAAAATGACCAAATTCAGTCAAGACAGATATTTTTGTTTTTTAATTTATTGAATAGAGCTATCTTTTGTCTTTACGAAATATACTTTATTTTGTTTCTACACTACTTAGAGGCCAAGTTACAATCCATTTTATAAAGTTAGAAAAACCGGAAGTGGGTTTTTGATCTACCAGAAGTCGGCATTTAAATTGTTCAAAATCTATTATGGCGAGTCTGATAACTTAAAATATTACGAATGTATTTCTATAAAACTTTTTAAACCTGATATTTAAGTTATTTTCTAGAGAATGTACTAAAATATTTCTTATTGAATGAATGCTTTTTGAGTTATGGCTTGTTATTTAAATAATGGTCTCATAAAAAATGTAATATTCTTATGATGTTACTCAATCAGCTCTAAAATTTTCAAATTTTAATAAAAAATTAAAATTTTAGTACATTTTCTAGATAAATGCATCTAGTTTGTTTTCGTAATACTTTTACTAATATATGTTTATTACTTTTTCCTCTAAATGCTTTGAAGTTTTTCAAAAATATTGCTAAAATTTCACTTATAATTGTGATTTTTGTAAAATTCAGGTAATATATTTTAAATTTTGATAGTTAAATAGTAATATTTATTGGTATTGAGTCCTACAAGAGCATTTATAATGTTTTAGTATGCTATTTTGTTAAAAAGTACTCCGAACGTATTCGGATACCTTAAAAAAAATGGAAATCTACTAAGCATACAGAATGAATTAAATATCAGTTTTCTATTTAGCAATAGCAAACCACAAGGATGAAAATCTGCTTTCATTCAAACTTCAACTGAGAGCTGGCCATACTCACCGGACTTTCCGAATTTCTTGAGGTATTTATCTAGATGGCTGTGACTGGAACTGGTCCGCGGCAAAGGTCGGATAAAGGAAGCCGATGGAGGAAGGACGTTGCCGTTGGGTTCCAGCAGGGATCGGATGTTGTCCACAGGCTCAACACAAGACGTGGGGAGGACGTCGGAGTGACTGGTGGTCACCCCATTCACGATCATCGCCTCCAAGTTCTGCAATCAAGAAGGAGTTTCTTTAGTGTTTTGGAAAAGTTATTCTTTTTTTTCTCTTTTTGTATTTTGATGTGAAAGATAAATTTAAAAAGAGGAAGTCTTGTGCATTATTAGGTGAATTTTAATTACGATAAAGAAATATTTAGACTAAAATTAATTTTTTATATATCGTAGGACATAATATGAAAATTCGGTTATTATTGTGTTAAACAACTAATATATATATATTTAAAAAAAACCCGGATGGATAGCAAGTATTTTATTAACGATTGAAAATTTGAACAAGATGCACACACACACACACACACACACACACACACACACACACACACACACACACACACACACACACACACACACACACACACACACACACACACACCACACACACACACACATATATACTAATAATACGAATGCACACCCGGTTTGGCTGAAAAACCGGTTTTCGATGCCAACTTGTGTCATTGTTTTAACAGTTAGATTGTTACAACAATGGAGGCGAATCTAAATTGGCGGCGAAAACTGGTAATTAATTTAATTAATTAACCTGCAAATTAATGAATTAATATTTGAAAAGACTATATTAACATCAAGTGTTATCCACTACAAGTTTAAAAAAATGTATTTGAACTTGATTGCATGAATAGAAAATATTTTATTAAAGTTTTAAAATTATTGAAAATTGGGATGCAATGTAATAGAGAAAAAATAACAAGCGCAGAGTTCAGAAATCACAAATAAATGTTGCCATTAATATCCTGTTTATGGATTCAGTTAGATACAGTCGTCAAAAAAATTGGTACTTTTAATAACATAGCAGCTATACACAATGAGCTGAACTAATGCTACGCCATGGTAACATGATAAATGCCATAACGTGTTTCCAGCCAATCAGATCATGTGCTTTGCTGTTGCCAACTTGTGCTTTTTGCAGAAACATTTTTTCATAAAATACATATTTGTCATCAATAATAACACACATAGGTAAGCAAAATGCAAGTGATTTAAAAGTACACGAATAACATAAGAATTTCTTTTTTAAATTTTGAAAAATCTTAATATTTAAACATGTCTTTACCCAATTATCAAATTTTAACTTTTATCTACATTTTACCAGTAGAACAAGTAGACATGTAATGACAGTTTTGAATTTATGGAAATTACGTGGTTGTATTTACCATTTATTTAGCTCTTCGTATCATTATAAGTGTATCAGAGGAAACAAAATTATTGCGTTAATGGATTAATTAATTAAAAATCAAAATAGCTAAATAATTTCTAAAAATTTGTTCTCATCAACAATGTAATTTTTTTTTTTGCATATCCGATTTTTCGTCATGAGAGGAAAAAGGATTAAGTTTTTAATTTTATAAAATCTGTTTCTCGGAGCTTAAGAAATGGGTTTTCTAATGCTAAATAAGTGTTTCATTCCTTTAACGATAGAAAATTTTATCAGTGGCGAATGGAAATAACAAGATATAATAAAGATATTTCTTTATTTATATTTTATTTAGCAGTTATTTTTATCTTTTTCAAGATTGTGCTGAAGCAATCAAACATTTTTGAAACCGCAAATGTTTTTGATATTTATCATGTATGAGTGTGCATTCATCTACAACATTCACGTCATTAGTAACGATGACATATTTCTATGAAAAAGATATAACTTTTTAGAGAAAGTTTATTTTGGGGTGTATTCGCACAGTCATTATAATGATTCATACATTCCCATCTTATTCATCATAGGTACAAGAATCCAAAACAAACACAATTTATCCACCGAAAAAACCCCTCCATGATAAATACGTCTTCTTTTCTGCCCAAAAAACATTTCGTAGCCACAACCATTAGCGGCTCCACCCTTGCAAAAATCTCTTTATCTCAACATGCACATCTCACCAGCTTATACATCACCATCACCCCAGGTCCACACCATCCAAATTACACAGAATATTTCCAGAGAAGATATATTTCATCCTGAAAAATACTCTCTCACCTACAATGTGCTTAGTGAGGAAGCAATACGACTGTAGCGAAAACCTCATCTAAGGTGGCGCTACTTTTTCTTGCCGGAACTTTCCACTGGAGGATTCCTGGAGCATCTCCATATTTATAAACACGTGTTTCGGGGATTAGGCACGTGTCCTGAGGGGGAGGGAGGGAGGAGATAGCATCCATTCATCATGCTTGATCTTCCTGTTATCCCCCCAGCTTTTCTCGCCCATCCTGCCTACCCTCCACCCCTTCAGAGAAAAGGAATTAATTTTCCTCTTCCGCACCGGAATGTACCATTGGCAGACAAGGGGAGGTTCTAAACAGGATTCGAACCCACTTCAAAGCTTCAAGGACAGACAGGGACGTTATCCTGGGCTATCAGTAATGCGTATTATCTAAAGAGAGAGAGCGGCTGATGAGAAGAATGAGTGGTTGCTGTGTGAGGAAGAGTGAAGGGACAAGTTTGGTAATGTTTGAGCAATAAATTAGTGGCGGAGATTGGGGTGTTTTAAAATGGTTGGGATAAGTATTTATTTTAGCATTATGTATGCTGTTTGTCTAAGGTTACATCTGTGTCCTTTTTTCCCCACTTAAAGTATTAATCGTAAAATTGATACATAAATGTAATCTTAGTCTAAAGCAAGGTGGCAAACAGAGACATTTCTAAAAAACATGGAGAATGCAATAGAGCTATAATCTCAAAGCTGTATTATTAGAGTTTTAACGGTTTATTTTCATTTAAACGAATTTTAAATCACTGCCAAGCAAGAAATGGTGGCAAAATACTTTTTGTTCCTCCATCAACAAACGTTTGAATGATATGTATAGTATCTAATTTGATTTACATCATACGGAACAAAATCATATTTTAAGTGGAAACCAAACATGGAAAGAGAATTATTTTAATGCGGATTCCATTCTGAAAGTAGGAAGATTTAGAAATATTAGTCTTCAAGAATACACTTAAGGGATCTTGAATGATTCGCAAAATATTTTTAAAATCACTCGCGTATCAGCTGAGAAAGGGCAATCTATATAATTTTGATTCAGTCTTTTTAGAATTCATGGAAATCGAATTCAGAATTACGAATAACGGAATTAAAACAAATTCTTAAAAATAATAGAGTTATTTTTGTAAAAACATTTTGCTGAAAAATGTTAAATTTAGGAATTCTAACTTCGAAATTACGACTGATTAATGGTTTTGAGTTATAGTTAAAATATGGAATAGTTTTACTTCAATTTACTATTAGAATTCATTAATGATTTCCTTTTCTTTTCCTATTACAAAAATTCTTATTTTATTTTGTTCAACGTTCTTTTCCTTTTGTAATTTAAAAAAATTAATAATTAAATTAACTTTTTTAATCGTTATAATAATTTTCTCATAATACAACTAAAGTTATTGTCAGCCTAAATATTATAAGTTAAATTTTATAAAAATTTTAATCATATTTTTTGACTTATTTATTATTATAAATAAATCATGAGTAGCATGAAATTATTATGCTATCCAATTGAGAATTTATTTTTTAAAATATATGTTTTTATTTTTCACATCATTGTTAGTTAAATTTTCTAAAATTTTCATATTGCAAAACTTAACGCTACGATACAGTTCTTACAAAATTTGATACTTTTCCTACAGAATTTTAATCAAAATGAGTCTGTGATATCGTAGACATGCTGCAAAGAATTTAAGTTTCTTGTAACATTATCATTTTACTTTCTTTATGAATTGTTCTTTTTAATTATTTCAGATATAATCATTTGATATTAATTCCATTATACAGTTATTTCAATTAATTTTCTCAATTAAATTGTTTATACATATATTTTAAATTTCTCCTTTTTTATCTTAATTTAAACATCAGTCAGAATTTGTATTTTTAAATAACAACTTAAAATAAATTTTTAAATAAATGCACTCATTTTCCAGGTTACGCACATTAAATAGTTCATATTAAATAAAAAGAAATAAACAGCTATAACTATTTTAAAAGATTACATGTGAAAGAGACTATGAATTCAGTTTATATCAGTTATTAAATCAATTTATTTATACGGAGCGTTTCTTTTCTTTCTTTTTTTTAAAAAAAATAATAAAAACCATCAACGATTGCTTAGAAACTTCTTAATGTATTCTTTTAACAAAAACATACAATAGAAATTTCTAATAAGAGAAATATACAAATACAAATTACAAAAATTTTATGAATTCTCAAGAATTATCTTATCAATTTTGTTTGCAATTTCCGCTTTCTTTAATATACAACATTTCAGCCTTTGCAAGATCAGTTTTTATATCCTAAAATTCCATTAACAAAACCCGAATTTATTCTTAATCTCATTCATCGAAACAATATAACGACCATACAGCAACAACAAAAACAACCCGAGAGGGGAGGTGTTGCAGCATTTTGAGCATCACCCCCTTATCTTTTCAATCCACTTAAACGGGGGCGGAAAGCATTGATCATTTTTGGGGCCGAGATAGTCTTTTGTGTCATGTATACTGCCATAACGGAACGATTTCTCTTTTATATATACACACGGACTCGATCTCGATATTTATCATTACCGAATTCCATCTCAACTCCCCTCTCTTGAGATTCATTACAACAGCCTTCTCGCTATACTTTCAATTTTGTGCGAGGGCCTAGGAGTGAACTTGTAGATGCACTGTCCCTATTTTGTTGACACCTAGAGAGGGATACTGTTGAATGGTTTCCTTGGTGGAGTGTTTTGAGTAGGAATGGATGTGCGCAAGGGTTTTTGCTTTTCCAGAAATGGAGATATTCGGTTTGTTAAAGTCATTTTCAAGTGTTAGATTATGAAAAATTCAGCTATGTACCACTTTTTTATTGCTTTAAATAACACTACAGTGCATCACACAAAATTGCTGCATCCCTAGCGCAGGGGTGGGCAACTTGTTATGGCTGGCGGGACAAATAGTGGGATCGAAAGATACCAGAGGGCCCCACAGTGGTGGAACGGAGAATATTAGGGACCTCCTGCAAAGTCAGGTTTTGTGCTTCAAGCCAGACCTTACAAAGGGTGCATACTAGGCTTCAGTGAGACTTTGGCCCCCCCCTGGTGTCCTGGGCCCTCCCGGCAATAGGGAGGTTTAAACTTACGATAGAATTCATGATTATCATTACATCAAGTTCAATTATTTTATTGTGAAATTTCCTGAAATAACTTATTGCACATATTCTGGTGCTACTCCAACTGTGACATCTAAACAAGCTGTGACTGGAATTGCATCTTTCAATACTGAACGTTATCCTTTCCATGTTGCCTGGGATGTGGAACAAAATTTGGATTTTAATGCTCAAGATGCCTCATTTGATGCTAAAGAACTGTCTGAATATCCTTTTGCAAAGAAAGTTTATCCTGCTCAGAAAAAAGCTCCTTATTTTATTTGGAGAGTGCCTGCACCTTGGCGTCAATTTATTGATACAAATGCTGTAAAGCCTTTGATTTATAATAATATTCCTTTTTACAATTTTTTTCAAAATTGTACTGGTTATAAAAATATTAGGTCACCTACTAAGATTATGGGTGGTCACGAAAATTGGTGGGGTCAAACCTTACCCAGTACTGTTAAACCTGATGTTGTAAGTGTACGTTAACCTGTAAGTTACGCCACTGAGTCCACACCTTTTTAAAATGATTGCCTTTATCATGTTGTTGTTGCTCATCTCCATGTCTAGCCAGACTGGATTAAGTCCATGATCTCATTCACAATCAAAAAGTCCAACACCATTGGAGTGTCTTCATATAGATCTTGTTTAGTAAGCCCCAGGCAGTCAAGAATGTGTTCTGGAGATGCTTGGCAGGCAGATCACCTCACACAAGCAGGAAACACTTTGTCTCCATCTTTAAAAGTCAACTCTGGAAACGAGATAAAATAGTTTGTTCCTGCCTTCTGCATTGAAGATAAAGAGAACCACCACCACCACCATACCAGAGCACCAAGAGGTAGAAGGCTGACTCAGCTCCTTCACCTGCAGTTTTTAGCTAGGCATAGCGGAATGGCCTTCACGCCAAGGGTGCCTCTACCAGGAGAAAAATCTCCCGATGTACTTCTCCCATTCCGCCTAGGAACACCCCGTCGCCACTTTGAGATCACGTTAAAGGCCTTCATCATAAAAAATATTAATTATAAATTAAAGAGAAATAGTGGCAGTTTTATTCAATTTATTAATTGTGTTAACTTCATATTATTGACTACATGTATTTTCTTCATATGACTAACCTGATATTATTTATAGCTGATTCTCACTTAATTTTAGAATGAGTTTGTTGAAAAAAAAACCCTGCTAGTTTAAATTCTCATGACAACCTGCAAGTTTATGTCATCTTGTTGTACTTGCATTTATATTTACCCTTGACGATCTTTACAATATATGTCATCCATATAATCCAAATAATACTCACACAAATATATGTCTATTGAAATATAAAGAACAATTTTTCTGCGAATTTATTCATGCATGGAAATTTTTCAACTGACAAAGATTAGTAAAAATAAATGTTATAGCATTAAACATTTTTTCCTCCTGTGTTCCGATATCAAGTCAATAAGTTCAAAGCTGTAGCTCCTCAAGTGCTGTATCAATATCAGCGGTAATGGGATAACAGAGTGTAACATACCAATACCAATTCTAGAACGATAGATAGATGGAAACGAGGTAATCTGAGGTGCTGTGTCTGCGCGAGTGCCTCACTAGGGTATTCGATGATTGTCTCTCGAAAAGAGAGGTCTGTGAGCTCCACCAGCGAGCTTTATGTGAAGGTTTTGAATCTACCGAAGGCAGATATGTTGGGTGCCATCCTGACCCATTTTTGGTGTTTCCTCTAAAAGTGAACCATTTGAGAGATTTATTATTTACCTAAAACATTTTCTTAATGTATGTAAATATTTGAGTGTGAGAGTAGTCCTTTGCGTTTGTAAATAAACTTCTAAAGCATCATTGGAGCTTCATTATTGAAATTCCCAAGACACTACAAGAGCAAACTGAATTTTCTTAAAATCCAGAAATCTTCTTGTGACCTCGTCCTCAAAGATCTGCAGATGATCTCTTGGTAGAAACATTTTGAGGTGTTTAGTTTTCCTAATAGTGGAAAATAAAAGTCGAATCTCGGATAGCGTACGGGAAAGAAATCTCAGTTCAAAGCGGATTTTTTTTACTATCTTGGCGGGCCGCATTAAAATTCTTTGCGGGTCGGTAGTTTTTCATTGCTGCCCTAGCGTAAATATAGGAGTGGATCTTGTCCTTGATAGTTTGGAAGTGCGCACGCACGCACACACAAATTCTACAATGCTTGAATTTATATAAAGCCTTATTCTATAATAGACTTTTTGGAAAAATTTGTTTTATACATTGATGCCGGTGGTACGAACCTATAATTTAAGCTAAACTCAGTGGCGTAGCAGCCCATGAGGGCCAGTGCCTACCTTGCCTATCTTAGTGCTCATGACCTTGGGCACTGAGTTGTATAAGCAGATGTTTCGGTCAAGTGGTCAATCTGATGCGAAACCTCCCAGTGTTTAGTTCCCAAGCAAGCTCGAACCACTGAAAGGATGAAAGGCCGAGTCGACCTTGCTCAGTCCGGGGTTTGAACCCCGGACCAATGGCGTAAAAGACCGATACGCTACTACTCAGTCACTGGGCTATCTATAATTCAGCTTAACCTAAAAATATTAAGAAATTATTCACGAAAACGTCACTCTTGAGGATTTTTTCTCATAGTGTATTGATTATTTTTATTATTTGCTTCTCAAAGATCTTCTCCCTCAATCTTGTGTTGCTTCGAAATGCCATGTTAATAAATACTCAATCTTTCCTCTTTAGCCTTAGGTGTGACAACTAGTTTCATATATATAATATTCCTCAAAAATTAACATTTTATTTTTACCCATCTTGGTTTAAATGATAAATCTTAAAATTCAGTTCAAGATATATTTTGATTTCAATCCTAGCCAAGAATTTAAAATTCATTGTAAGCTGTTGTAGGAAAAAGAACACTTTATTTTTCCATGTAAATAAATCATCCTAACAATTTCGGATCAATAATGCAATGTAGAAAGACATTTTAAAACTCATAGAATGCAAAACATTTTTAGATGTAAAATCAAGTTTGTTTTTGCACAGTACTTAACTTTTACACAGTTTTAAACTTTTATAAACTTCTTTGCACAAAGATAAAAATTATGAAATTCAAATCCATGCCCAAGACCTCTTTTCAATCATTTGCATTGATACATACGAGAAAGATATCTGAGATATTTGCAGCGGAAATACAAACACGTTTTCTCGATTGACCCAGTAGTCTTAGGGGACTATCTCCGATAAAAATGATGATGGCTTCCCAAGAATTCCATGTATTTCTTATCATATGGGGAACATCAAGAACTGGGTAGTTCAAATCACCCATCCTAATGCCTTTCTTTTGCAGGGTAAGAGATAACTTCAGGGAAAAACATCAGGGAAAAATACTGAAATATTTTATAAAATAGTTCTAGATGGAAATGTATCTTTCGGTTGAGAAGATCATTTCAGAGGATGCCGAATCTATCAAATATGCAAGATATATAAAAGATTTGCTTGTTTCTATTAAGAAAGTTTCCGGTTAAAGATTGCTGAGAAATAGATAGATTAATGGTTATCTCAGTAGAAATGCTGATGTATTTATTAAAGCTACAATATGATTTTTGAGGTTTGTTTCTTAGAAAGGTTTGATAATAAAACTTATTGTCGTATAGACAAATAAAAGTACAGGCTTTATATTCTGAGTCACACGAAAAGAGTATTTCAGTACGGATGAGGATGAATTTATCAACTACGCAAGATGCTCATAATAAACCTATTAGTTGTTTTATACTAACTATTTGCATATAAAACTTACTGTGGATAGAATAGGTTATAATTTTTAGTGGGGGAGGAAGGGAGAAAGGATCATTTTAGGAACGTTGCACTCGTACGAAGTAACTTTGCGCCACTCAACTCGTTTTTGTCACCACTCCTCTAGTGTGAAGAGGGAAGAGAATTCCTTTCACACGCGGATACAAAGTTGACCGAAAAGAAAGCGTCGTAGGGTAGTGCTGCTCAACCCTTTTATCGCCACGGAACGGTTTGATAATTTTACCGCGGCACTCAGAGGGGGAGAGACGTGAATTGTTTATGCTTTAGATTGTTTTTATTTAATAATTTATTGTATTTAAATATACCTTCTGAACAAAATACAGTTACACCAGAAAATGAACATAAAGCGATTTAAGATGGAATACATATAGATTTCCATGAAAAGTCGCAAAAACAGAAGAGGAATACATCTCAGTAAATAAAATGGAAATAATTTAATGTTTCTTGGGCAGCCCGGTACCATTTGATCCATGGATAGGTAACAACAGCCCGAGGGTTGGGGACCACTGCAGTAGGGAAAAAGGAAATATTGACTCTCTGAAGAAGCAATAAAAAGCTTTCCCCATTTTCAATACACAAGTTGCCACGTGTAAAGAGCGTAGCTCTCATAATATCCTTTTAGTTCAATCAACTCGCGGGGAGGAGAACGTAGTTTTTGAGTGACACAGCAGGTGGTGCCAGTTGATCACGTGTGAAAGGACACAGGCGATTTCCATTCAAAACTATTTCTCGGCGATGCAAGTTGACTCGCGTGAAAGGGCCCTTAAGTTTACCCGGAGAGGTTATTTATAAACTTCACTTGATCCGGAATGAACACCGGTGAGAGAGTTTTTATTAACGTCACACTATAAAGCAACGTGAGGGCTATTGGCGAAGACCCAGTAATTACGATAAAGTGATAAGTACGCCACCTGCGCTGGTACCTCCTCTCCAAACCAACGCCAACGGGAGAATTTCCAGCCTCGACTAATTTAACATGCATAAGGCCCTTTACATGTCGAATCTCCAGTGGCACTAGGGTTCGAAATCATGATACACGTTCGTGACCATAACCACTAGGCTACCATCGCTATATATTTATTTGTTAGATATGAATTTAGCACGTGAACATTATTGTAAAATAGACATATACAGAAAAAATTGATGTACTTTATTAAAATTAAGCTGTTCACAAAAAATGCAAATGAAAAAAAATAATACTTATTTAGAAATAAATACGACCTGTAATAAGCATATGAATTATTTTTGAACAAACAAGCTAATTTCCTGAAATCTTTAAATGATTAAAAAATTTCACCTATAAAAAGGTTTTCAAAATATAATGTTTTTTTTTTATTATTTGAAGTAATATAACGATAGAATAGTTTTGGATCCAGTGAATATTAGGTAACAATTTTTATTTTATCACTTTTTGCCTTCTTCTCACCAGAGTTAACGGATTAAACCAATAGTTATAGAGTGAGAAGTCAAGTACTTCAGCATTATTATCTTACGCACGCAATATACCAATTTAACAATCTGATGTTGATAAAGTTTTAACTCTTATTGTAAGATAGACATTCGATTTTTTTTCCAAATAGAATTAAATATGGAGAAACAAAGCCTCTTTGCTCATACCAAGTATGAATAAAGAAACATATGCATAATGAACATTTTAAGTCAGCCACCGATTAATTTAAGTAATATACAAGGTCTGTTCGAACAGTATCTGACTTTTGGTCAGAAAAAAGTATCTCAGTTACTTTGCGGGATTCGGATCCTAATCGATTTTAAAATAAGCCTCTGGAGATTTCACACATTTAACCCAGCATTCCTTTCACTGTCGAAAACACTTTTAAAAGGCTTCTTTTGGAATGCTGCTCAACTCCGCCTTCGTGTTCTGCATTATCTTATCTCTACTCTAAAAAACATGATCTTATCAATAGTACTTTTATTTTTGGAAACGCCAGAATTTGCCAGGAGCCAGGTTCAGCGTCGTTAGTGTCCAGTTGATTCTGTGCAACGGCAAGAGGAAATTCTATTTGTTCTACCGATAGAAGCTTGGGAACAAATTTCGCAGCTGCTCTGCGTATGATCACATAAAATTGCATTTGCAGAATCTGTACTGTTCTCAACTTGTTCAGCAATCTCTCGCATGGTCAAACAACGGTCTTTTATTATCATATTTTGAATTTTTTAATAACGAGCTGCATTTCGAGCGGTTTGTGTCCTTCAGAATGCTGGTGATCTACCGATGCGCAGCCTCTTTTGAATCAATCAAAGCACTCCTTAATTAGAGTGATTACCATAGCATCGTTTCCAAACACTTGCTGAATCTTACGAATTGCTGAATTTGACAAAATTTGATGTAGTACCTCTGCTCAAGTCGTTCAGTCATCTTTAGAGAAATAAAAATCCGACAAACACGAAAACAGCACTTCACTCGACTGCTTTCCGGAAACGACTGGAACACTGCAACGATGGGAAAGAATCCAATCGTGCGCATTAGGCTATCACCTCCCCCTGTGCACAGTGGCGCCGCCTTAAAATCTCTACTGTGTGCAGAAAAATTCAAGGTCGGATAGTTTTTGAACAGACCTTATTCTTAAGAAATGCTTTTATTTTTATATTTATGATCCAATAAAATGTCAGTTTTGTTGAACGTTATTAAAAAAATCTACAGTGGAAAAAAGAAGTTATTTATTAAAGTTTTAGAGCCTAATATATATAAGATGACTTTTATATATTTAACTATTATGTATGTTTCAATCAAAGTAATAACTGAAAGAAAACTATGGATAGTTAATGTTTTGCTTCTTGAATAGTTAATACATGCTTTAAAATTTCAATATGAAATAGCCTTTTATTTAGACACTCTAAAATACTTATAATAATTGTTTTTTTTTCGTTCTGCTTCTGATATAATAGTTATAGAGTTATGGATGCAATACAACTGTTATTTTGAGAATGTTAGTACAATATTCAATAAAGTATATCCAATAACTTATTTCAATGTGATGAAAATTTATTATTTTCGCAACTTGTAACATGGTATCTAAAAAAAATCACAATGAATTAAAAATATTTAAAAAAAAAAAAACTTTACCTCATTGTCTTGGCCAAACTCTGGAATAATTTCTTCTTTAGAAATGGCTAAAAAGAAAACAATAAAAAGTTAATTAGCAAATAGTTAAATGAAAACACTAAAAAAAATAATAAATAAAAATTATTCAATATCGAATTTTTTGCTTCAGATTTAAAATAATCGTTTTATAATAAATTTTGTGTAAGTGCACAGAAGTTTAAGATTAGAAGGATTTTTATGATAAACTGAAAATAGCATTTTTACAAAATCCACCACGTAAAGTTAGATACAGTTATTTAAAAGTCAAGAAAACACCAATTTCAAGATGGAGCAGTATATACAGAGTTATTCATAATTCCCTCCAAGGTTTCGAAGCGCTATACTAAAATGAATACATAAAAGAGAACTTTTAAATGTTTTATAAGTGTTCTGTATGCAAAATCTGGTTACATGGCATACATTAATGCGATAGTCCACTTCTATCCACACTCGGTATAACATGGTACTACCAACATTATTGACAGCATGTGTTGTATTTGCATTCAGTTTTGTTACATCACTCGGCAAAGGAGGTACGAAAAATTGATTTTATGTAAAAGACCACGAGTTTTTGGATAACATGGAAAGGATAACACGAGCTGTCAATAACCTTGATAGTACAAAGTTAAGTAGAGTATATTCATGCTGTGTAACCAAGGTTTCACACATAGAATACTTGTAAAATACGTAAATAAAACTTGAATAGTTTCTGTTTTCTTTCGAAAGTTCTTTTTTGCTGTATTCCTCTTAGTTTTTTACTATAGCGTTTGAAACCTTAGATGTAATTGTAAATAACCCTGTATATATATATATATATATAATTCATGTAAATGACATAGTTTTAAAATATTTTAAAGATATTATGTCACTTAAGTTTGAGGAACATTATTTGGAAAATTCCTTTGGTTATCCTACAACATTGAAATGCATGTAAAATTATCAGCATGGAATGTTCATACATCTCACTTTAATGTTTATTGAGTATTTAATAAAAATATATAATTAAATTTCATTCTCCTGTGAATTTTTGAGAGCTAAAATTAAGAATACCCATTTTTTTACTAATATATATTAGGTAAAACTTATTTATACATACTAGATAAATTTTTTTACAAAAATAAAATAACAGAAATAGGTAAGAAGGAAGGAGTAGCTCCCAAACCAATCATTGTTAATGGAGTTAGGCCATTCGAGTTGAGCATTAAGAAACATTTCATGAGGACAAAAACAAAAATTTCAGAAACTTATAAAAAATACATTTTACACACTACCAATTATTATATATCACTGTTATTATCAAAATTATAAAACTCAAACAATTTTTGAACCAGGAAGATCATTTTTTGGGTGAAGAAAATGAAGATAAACAAATCCCGTCTTTGAACAATTAGACTTACGGACTTGATATCGGGACAGCATGCTTCTTTGAATGTATAGAGATCTGCTAATAATGATGTTTGAGGAAATTAAATACGAGAGGAGTACGTGATAACTATACTTCCTGTGCTTTTTAAATTAAAAAAATGAGTGCTAAATGAATATTTTCAACACATTCGAAGGCTTAATGCAAGGACTTAGGTAACACAATGGCCTAAAAAAATACACAATTAAGCAATAAGAGCAAGAGGGAGTCTCATACAAACAATGTGGTTGATAAAATATTGCGAAGAATGAAACGAAGCAAGAGAATGCCAACTCAATAAGATTATTTCTGTTTTACCAATTAATTTCTAATATCTTTAAAACCGCGACATTTCTTCATATTCAGTAATATATCAATACAAATGTAGCCATAAATACTGATTCTCTCTTTCGATAAAAGTACGATGACGAAGGAGAAACACACCTCATCACTATTTTACCTTAGTGCAAAATCTATAAAAAATATTTTGGCGCGTAAAACAAAAAAATATTTAGTGCGTGCAACAACGTCAATTGATTCAGGAGTTTATGTGTCTTTTTGAGACTTTATAATAATGACAACGTTCATAATAAAATACATTAGACTGAGAAACAAGTAAAAAGAAATACTTCTTGGCATTAGTCAGAATATGATTCGATTTAGAATGCTTTCCGCCAAATAAAAAGGAATATTAACTTCAAATGCAGGCATACTAATTACAAATCTACAAGCATATCTAAGTTTAATTTTGCCAATTGACATTGCATCATACAAACTAATTCTAAATTTCTATTCTAAATATATCAATTCAAATTTGTTAAATCAAATAAAACCATCGCCGTGTGAGATAAGTGAGCCAACATTGGCGACTTTCCTACAACCATGCAAAATAATTATTCACAACATTAAAATTTGATTTTATCATGAATAGTAATATTTTATTACATTCCCGAGAGCATTTGAAAATTTATTTCTTTATGGTAAATTTTTTAATTCTAAGAAAAATCAATATTTAGCGAGTTATTTTTGGAGATAATACGTCACGTGTACGTTACAACAAATTGTAGAACAAAATACACATTTAAAAAAAAACCCTTTGGAATTTTAGTATAAGTTATGAACCTATTTGAGCGCAATGTATATTCTAAAAGTTATTGTTACTTTAAATATGCTCATTCTAGCATTTTTTAAAAAAATTTCTGAAAGGCATTGGAATTTTTTTTATCAAACAAATCAATGATTTTAACCTATTTAACTCAATAACTACAGATACAGAGCGAAAAGAATGGGGCTGGAAAGTAGGTCACGAAGAAAAAAATTAAAACTTTATTTAATTCTTTAGCTTCTACGTTAATTAACCATGTTAACAACCCGTAAATAAACTGTGAAATCTTTAAAAAAATTCTAACATAAAAAAATATAAGAGACGCCTTAGGAAATCAAACAAGCAATTTAAAACATCTTTTGTTCCTAAAAGTTAGACGAGAAACTATTTGAAGCGAAAAATTTTATTAAGATATATATATATATACAATCTAGTTTAATAAACAATGGTTTTTTACAATATAAATGGAGTGAAATTATGTTACAAAGGAATATATTTTTATTATATCTTCTCAAATGTTCTTTTTTAAATTACTCGATATTCATAGCTAGTACTTATTTAAAGATATGTTTGCATCTTAGGTTACGGAATTTAAATTGTAGTTATTGTAACAGGTTGCGGAAAGGATAAAATACTGGATTTTAATTATGTTATTACTCTCTGTGGTAGCGATAAGGTAATTATAATAGTCATATGGAACGTTTTGTAATATTAGATTCCTACAGTTGTATTTTTAAAGCGTATTCAAACTCAAGGAAAGATTTCAGAAACTTAATTCTAATAATCAATTATAGAATATTTTTAGAAACATGTAAGCTAAATATTTTATTTTAAGACTGAATTTCCCTAACTTAGCGTTATAACAAGTTTACTGAACTCTTTCAACTTGAATAACGACTTCCTTTTTTCGCCAGATTCTTTTTTTAATTCCTACTATTCGTTCACACTCTGTGTGTCCCTATATATATTTATAAATCTTGTTCAAATTTTCAAGTGTTAATAAGATATTTTGTATTCATCCACTCAAGTTCAAATACATTTTTTTAAACTTATAGTGGATGACACTTGATGTTTATACAGTTTTTTCAAATATTGATTAATTAATTAAATTTAATTAATTAATTATAGTTTAAGAGATATATTTCAGCGGATATTATTCCTCTAGATGGCAGCATCATTGGATGAAACAGCTTTTATTAAATTTGTGATGAAGATTTAACATAACCTGAATAATCATAAGCCAGTTAGACGTCAGCATTCTTTTACACTGCTTTAAGATTAATTCTTTCCTATTGTATTGAACTTTTATTACAAAATGTAATTACAAATTTAATGTGGTTAAAAAGTTTTTAATGTTAATTTAAAAGGTGTTTTGCCACTTAATATTGTGATTCTGTCATATGTATATACATATTTATATTAATTGTACTTATTTTATTAAAAGGAACTAAAATAAAAATTTTCTTTGTTGACCTAAGTAGGAATTGACTTTAAATATTTTTTTTATTTTACTTGTTTTAATTTAAGTGAATCATGTTAATTTTTATATAACCGCAAATAAAGGGCAGTATAATAAATTATGATTACAGAATCCTATTCGATATCAATTGCACAATTTTGACTGATTCTTAGAGTCCACGCATAGGAATTCCATAGCATATATTTTTCACCAAAGGGAAACCGAGCTAATTTAATAAGCTACATGATCGATTTTCTAAAAAGTTCTCCATTTCAAGACGGGAAAAAATATCGAAATTTCTTATTTGATTGATACTTAGCTTCATAACTTGTTATTGATTATAGAAATATTCTAGAATTGAAACTTTTTAATCTTGATCTATACTTTTATCCAGAATATTTGTTTCAATAACCAAAAATAAAAGCAAGCATTCTTTTCATAAAGTCATATAAGGGTATTAAAAATTCCTAGATTAAAACCGACATTTTACAATGTTGTTGATTGCAATATTATTGAAATCGGGTCAGTTTAATTTTGACTTACTACTGAATCTTACAATATTTAGAATTCACTTTTTTGGTGAATAAGCTTTCATTTACGATGTTTAAGAGCTGTTTGGATACCTAGTTCATTTCTTTTCCTTTCAATTATAAACTAAGAAAAATTTATTTGATTTTTGCTTTACGACGTATTTGTGCTCTTTTTTTAAGCTGAGGACGACATTTTGAAATAGCTTTTGAAAGAAATGTCCGGTTCCAAAGGTAATAAATGTCTTTCTGAAAGGGGTACTTACTTATTATAGTGCCGACCATTTCGTTTAATGAAAACACATCGCCAAATTTCGCGATCTGCAGCCAATACTAGAAAACTGTACCTATGCTGGTACAAACACATTAATCTTGTTTTCTAATACGATGACAGCATTTGGCAAAATTGGTCGACGACATTATACGTAAGTATCCTAAAAGCTGGGGTGGGCATTAAATGGGTCGCGATTGACCGGTGGACCAGCAATAAATTTTTTTTGGGGGGGGGGCGCCTTTTTTAAGACCCGAGATGTGCATACTAAAAGAAACATATTTGTGGAACAAGGATGCCAGCTAGAGTGGCTAAAAGGTAGATCGCAACACCCTGAAAAAGTTAGAAGTAGCCCGTAAGCTAGAAAAGTCTGCCCACCCCTACTAAAAGGTATAAGATGAGAAACTGATTCGTATTTCTATAAGCCTTTGGAAGGAAACCCAACAAAAACCTGTTCGATCTCACTTGCATATTAAATTTTTTTTCTGTAAGTCTTAATGTATGAGCTGTAACGCAAATTTAAATCTGGGATTGTTTGAGCTCTAAGAAGATAAAACTGTCAATACTTTTTAGGTTTCTCTTCAAGTTTATTGAGGACATCTGAAGCTTCTACCTTTGAATATATTATGAAAAAAGAAGAAAAGAAAAAAAAATGGAATGGGGAATATTCAGAAATTTTCTGTTGCCGTTAAATGGCTTTAAAAAATTTAATTTCATACCAAACAAAATTGTTATCTGCTTGCAAAAAGTGGTAAATAAAAAGCTCCAATGCAAATAAATTGAAACTTGGCACTCTCTCTTGATGGATTTGAGCCCGAAATTGAGAAAAATAATCGACCCAAGAGGACTTTCCTTGGGATGAGTCATACGAGAAATCGAAACAGGTAAATCGCGTGGGCGCCAGTCTGACGATTTTCCTTCCCTGTAATAAATCGCACTGGGTGATCTAGACAGTCGAGTTGCAATCATCTAAACTGCCCTAAAACCACTGTGCACTCTATAAATAACTGTTACGTCATATAAAGCATTGATTTCTTTGCTACTCATAATTCATCAATGTTTCTTTTTTAAGGATCTTTTGTTACTTATTTCGATTAGTCGGTCGATTCTTTTTTTGGTTATGATGTTGGAGTGAAATTGATAATTTTGGATATTGGAAAAGAGATTATTGAAAAATCTATTTCGGGAATTTGGATATAGTAAAGAAAGGGATTGCAGAAATATTTATATCTTGGAGTGGACTGCTGCTGGAATGAAAACGCGATGGGAAAGTTGAAAAGGCACATGCAAAATATGAACACCTAAGTTGTCGAGTGGTTAAGATGCTACTAGTGAAGCCGCACAGCGTATTAGATAATGTACTGATGCATATTGATGTCTTTCGAAGCTCTATAAGAAGATAACAAATACCTGTGCAAATTATTTGGAATACATTTTCTTTTTTCGCTAAGATTATAAAAATCCATGAGAGAGAACAAAATAACTACAGAAATAACAATGGTACTTACGTATTTTACCGTAGACCGATTTCGTCAGATTAAAAGACGTCGCAAAATGCCGCGAGATACAGCCAATGCCGTTCTCGCCTTCATGTTCGAACACAGTAATAATAATGATGACAGCCTTTGACAATATCTTTTGAATTCGCAGTGTTCTTTTGCTTGGCGAAATTAGTACACCAAGCGAAAGCACCATAAATACCATACTTTATAAGTACTATAAATACAAATGGCTTCAATAAATAAATTCATTACGAGTTTCAATAAAATAAGTAATATAAAAAGCATTTTTAAAGCCAATTCTTACTTTGAATGGATGGATAGAAAGTATTTTATTAACGATTGAAAATTTGAACAAGATGTATATATATATATAATAATCCCGATTAATTTAATCTTTTATAGCTTTTAATTATCTTTGGCCCATCCTTCAGGACCCCCGTTTTTATGATAAATTAGCTTGCCGCTTAACAGCAACCGTTTGAATTAACTACATCTATCCGACCACCTATATAGATCATATGATTTCCCATTTACTATAAATACCGAGATTTCTGGAGATCCCTCCTTTTCTGTTATTTGTGTGCCTTCAACATGTAGCCGGCTGCAGCTTATTGTGTATTCGTTTTCTTTATTATGTGTCATGTCACGTTTTCTGTTTTAATATGTGTATGCTTTTGTGTTTCAAGATGTGGAACAAAACAAGATTATAAATTAATCAAAAGACTGCCTCATCAATCCCATCCAAATAAAACGTCATAAATCATGATCTAAATAAGAAATCCTTCCAACACGGCCACGTTTTGTCATATATATATATATAGGGAGAGAGTGAGCTAATAGTAGGAATTAAAAAATACACCAAGAATCAATAAGTAAAAACTGCTAAATTTAGTCGTTAAATGCACAAAGCAGTAATAAATTAATACACATTCTTGAACACTTTTTAAAATTTATTATATTTTGCAAACATACTATATAGGACTGCTATCTTTAGTACATCTGATTGCAGTATATAATATACTAGCCGTTACCTTCCCGCTTCGCTGGGTATTTCATGATGTTTTATAAATATATCTGTTTATATATATAAAATATTGATATCTATGTCCTAGCATTAAGAATTCTATTGTATTGAAAAATATACTTATACCTGTAACTCTCCCCTCTTGATAAAAAAAGGACAGAACTACTAATTTGTATTATCTAATATTCTCTAAAATTGAGTATAGAATGATGTTTACGCTTTCGTAACCCTATAACAAAGTAGATTTCCGCAAAACCGATTTTATAGGTGGATCTCTACTCCATAAAATAAATATGGAAGCCAAATTTCAAATCTAAATCTAATAGGGTAAAAACAAAAATTTTACTATCAATACCCCCCCCCCCCCTCCCTCGTAATTCAGTTGAGAGTCGTTCTCCCAAAAACCGTTCTTAGCGGATTTAAATTCAACAAAAGAAAAATGTAAACCAAATTCCATTATTATAGTTCTTGTAGTTCGAAAAAAGAAATTTTTTGTCAACACGCTCCAGTAACCCCTTGCTCCCCCAGGAGTTGATTCCCGTCAAATGCATTCTTCGTGAATCCCTATTCAACAAAAGGAACATGCTTAACAAATTTCAAGTAAACAGGTCTAACAATTTTAAAACAGGATTTTTTTTTCGTATAACTCCCCTTCACCCCTTCTTAGATGTCGATTTTTGTTTTACTCTTTGTTTGAGGAACTCTATTCCATGAAAGGAACATGCCTACCAATTTTCAAGCAGGTAGATCGAATAGTTTAAAAACGTAAATATTTATCTATTACGCCCCTTAATCCCCCTCAACACCCCTTGGGGGTCAATTTTCCCAAAACCCATTTTGTAGCGGATATTAACTCCATGAAAGAACTATGCTTACCAATTTTCAAGCTAGTAGGCCAAGTACTTTAAAAACGAAAATATTTATCTTTTACGCTCCTCAACACCCCTGGGGGGTCAATTTTCCCAAAACCCATTTTGTAGCGGATATTAACTCTATGAAAGAACTATGCCTATCAATTTTCAAGCCAGTAGGTCAAGTACTTTAAAAACGAAAATATTTATCTTTTACGCTCCTTAAACACCCTCAACACCCCTTGGGGGGCTATTTTCCCAAAACCCATTTTGTAGCGGATCTCTACTCTATGAAAGGAATCTGCTTATCCAATTTGAAGATTGTACGTTGAGTAGTGTAAAAATAGAAACAATTATTTATAACACCCCTTAACCCCCCGTAACGCCCCTTGCGTTCCGAATTTCGCAAAAAATCCGTTCTTAGCTGATCTCTACTCCATGAAAGGAACATGTCTAGCAAATTTCAAGTCTGTGGGTTGAATAGTTTCGGAGATATCGTGATTAGTCAGTCAATCAGTGAGTGAGTCGCTTTTCTCCTTTATATATATAGATTCCTTCTTACATCCATATGCGTGTACCGATTCCTACAAACAGCTTTAATCTTTCAAATCCCTCCCTTCGTACTAACTACGCTTCCATTCTTAATACTTATCCTTTTTTTATAACATAGGTAGAATGTTTTAAATTGCCTAGGTTACAGTGGCTCTATCGAGTTCTTATTTCTATAACGCGAATAATTTTCAAATTTAAATACATTTACGGCACCAGATGTGATCACAAAACAGCCAATAATGGAACCTTAATTTCTTCATGTTTTTATATACTAAGCGATTTCTAATTAGGTTTTGGTAGAAGTCCATTTTTATTTTTAGATATTTCATTTTGTAAGTAAAATATTTTATTTTGTTATAACTTTTTTTTTCAATTTTACACATATTTATTTACTATGTCGCTCATCAGTTTTATTTCTCACAAAGAACCAAAAAAACATTTTTAAAATTGCTTATGCAAATGTGCAAAAAGCTTAAGTGAGTTAGATTTTCTATTTTAATATTTAATGTTGTTATTGGAATAGACATAAGGGAGACTAAAACTTTGAATTTCGTTACTTTCTAAAGAATATTATCATCAACTACCATTGCAACTGTGGTGCCCATTTAATTTTGAATTTGACAATTTTAAATTTCAGATTAGATTGTCTTCCTAAAAAATTAGTTGTAATTTGTACAACTTTTCAGCTGTGCGCTTATAAAATTTAATTATTATATTTACCTTAAGCTAACAGGTTAACTGATATTTTACGTCTAAAGTTCAGAAAAAACCTAAAAATTTATCCTGTTCAATTATAGAACTATTTTACAGTTCTCAATAGTACTTGTAAGAGTTAGGTAACGAGAATGTTCAAATATTGCAATTATTATAAATTAAATTTAGATTTATGAACACGCACATACATACCGCACGCACACACACATATATATTCATATATTAACCAATAATATCTTCCAAATGCATTTTATTGCAATTGATCTAAATAGAAGAGGAAATAGGATAAGAAAGCGATAGAATTTATGCTTGTCGTATTTTTCTGAAGAAATAAGAAAATACGTTGTACAAGCTTAGTTATCTAAAAAAAGGGGTTGATATACACCACTCATATATTAGCCTTATTAAAAAAGAAATAACATGCAATTTAGTCCCATATTAATCAAGTTACACATCCATAAAACATCATTTTTATCTCCCAAACAGCAATTTTGTTGATCAAGGATTGTTTTTTTCAGTTAACGATGTGCTTAATTTTCTGCTTTGAACCATAAACAACGATCAAAGACAGGTAGTCATGGCAACAGAACAAAATACTGAATAATTTTTTTAAGCGAATGTATTTATATTTGCGTAAAACGAATAGAAAAATAAATAAATACATACAAAGGATTAAAATACGATGAAGTAAATAATTACAAATTAAAAAAAAATAATTCAGAAATACAGTAGAGTCCCGAAAACTCGGCACTAGAACACCTGTCAGTCCGGATAACTCGGCCACTCACTTGCAGAACGAAAGAAACTGAACGATACCGAGCAAGACATTATGTTCGATTAAAAAATTATTGCTTCTTTCACAGTCAATGAAAAAATGCCGGAAAATAATGGAGACATCGTACAAACTTCTGGAATATCACATAGGGAGAGATTAAAGCCTGTCGAAACTGCCCTTTAGTATTTTCAACAAAGTGCATTAGTGATGAACCTACTGTTCCTTCGTCGTCTTCACGATGAAGCAAAAAAACACAGAGTGCAGTATGGAAGACAACAGAACATCACGCATTTCTTTAAAACACGTAGCCAGTATTTGCAAAGTCGGCTACTTAATTTTTATTATAGTCCGCTTTATGCCTTCGTAAAGTATTTTTCTGACGTGTGTCTGATCAGGTAAATTACCGTATACTTAATACAATGTATACTAGCAAATATCCAATGCTTTCATAAAGTACTTATTTTTTTCTTTCTTTATTTTTTAAACACTCGTACTTATTATATCTTAATGCCATTCTCGATAACCTGTACAGTCAACAATTCGAAGTTGTAGGGACCAATGAAAAACTTTGAATTATCAAGAGGGTAAGAAAAACTTCGAAAATACACGAGGTGAAATTTTTTTTCTAACACATTTAAATTTTGTAAACTGTGTAATAAAACACAATTGTACATATGTATAAAATTACTTTAAAGTATTTTTAAAAAAGAGCATATTATAAACAGTATAAATATTACAAAAAAGTTAAAAATCCTGTATTAAAAGAATACATTCATGTAGTAATTCTTGAACAGGACTCCGTTACGCTTCACCCAATCTCTTCCATTTCTCATTGAAAATAAAATCGTTTCACACCCGGCTCCCTCAGATACTGTCCCCAACACCATCAGTTCTACAAGGCAGCGTGCAGTCTGACCCATGCCCGATTTGGTGCCACATGCTATAAGTCACACATATAGCCATAATTCGTCATGTCAGTTCGACGCAAGAAACACAATCCTACTCATCTCTTCTTCATAATAACGGACCATCCTTTCTGAACACATGTGTAGCAAGGCCACGTGTTAAACAAAAGATATGGGCGACTGACAACAGGTGCGAACAGAACTGTCCACTTGAAGAAGGAAATCAATAAATGTGTCTTTTCGCCTGAGAAACCGGGAAACACAAAGAAGGGGTAGCATACCGATGATCATCAAAGGGGCTACGTTACAGGGGAGACACCCAAAGACAGTACAATACAAAACATGTAATCTCCAATCTGTTTGCTACAGGACTCTGGATGGTAAGTGTTCGAATTGTCGAAAGTTTTATAAGATAAATTCGAATTATTACGTGTTGTAGTCTGACCAGCCACCAGATTTTACTTCGAAATACTGAGTGTACCAAAACTTATTGTTTAGTTCAAAATATCAAGAGTTTTTCTAGGGGCTAAGCATATACTTTGAATTAGCGAGAGTTCCGTAGTATCGAAGGTTTGAATTAGCGAGAGTCGGCTGTATTTTCAAAAACTCGGCCACCCTTCGGTCCGCATTAGGTCGAGCTTTCTGGCCTCTTCTGTATAATGAAAAACAATTTATTAAATGTAGGGCTTATTAAAATTTTTTTAAACCAAACATATATATTTCTCGTTATAATTCTTAAAGAAATGCTTGAAATAACAATAAAGTTGCGTGAAAATGCGAAAAACACTGCTTGCCATTTTTAACGAGTTGAAAAATGTATTGAATATAAAGGGAACATTTTGAATTATTTTTAAACTATGATTTGAGAGTTTTATATTGTTCATTTAAAAGTCTACTAGAACCTACTGCTTTATTGTAGTTAATATTTAAATCTTTAGCATTAATTTATTTCTTAGACAACTTTTTTTAAATTTCAAAAAGAAATTTTTCAGTTTTGCACCATTTATACCAATTTCAAGGATAATGGATAATTTTTTAAATTCAATTTTTATTTAAACCAAAATTTTCAATGTATTATTTTTTAACAACGTTTGTTAGAAAAAAAATAATGTAATACAAAAATAACAGAGCATCCATATTTATCATGAAAAATTTATCATATTCAGTATCAAAAACAAAATACTTGGAAAAACTTTTTATGTTTCTTGAATTAATCCATATTATCTTACATTTCTCATCAAGTTTAAGTTCAAAATTATATTTTACAGGAAACAAAACTTTATATTTTGAAATGTAAGGCAAAATATTATGTAGTTTGGTTATGAGAATTATGAACATGATAATACATGAAAAAATCAGTCGTAACTCTGCAACAAAATTTTAACTCAATAATTCCTTTTTAAGCAGAAAATACATTATTCATGAATGGATATTGATGAATATTGAAGACATTCAATATTTACAAGCTAATTGAGAAATAAAAGTTAATTCCCCCAAAACATATAGGTCAAATACTTTGAAAACCTATTCTGAAGTGTCATATGGAAAACAAAATATCAATAAACACACTAATGATATTTTAAGTTCAACAACAGCGTAACCAAGTTCAATAACTTTTACTCGGACATTAACACTATTTTTCGAATAATTGCTCACTTTTCAACGAACACACCTGTCCATTAATTCTGTCTTTTTTAACGCGAATCTCAGTGAAACTCACTCTTTCATGTCTAAGTAGGTGCATACACGTGCTAAGGGTCACTGGCCAGTTGCCTGGGCAATTGTCCAATCGATTTGCGGCCAGTTGGTGCGTTCGCAGATCATACAAAGAAAGAAAACCCCTTTAGACCGGGTCTCTAGGAAGCATTATAGATCGAATAGCCCGTTATTATTAAAGGAAATGAGAAAGTGAAGACCCCACTCGCGTGATGTAGATTGCATTTTCTCTGCCCTAATTGATGTAGGGAAAGATAGGGCAGATAGGGCTATTTCCTTCTGGATTAAATGATCCTTATAAATAACCTTATATCTGTATGTAGCCACTGTAGATTCGTTTCATTTTCTTTGTATTTATGGACAGTGGAAGTTCGGACAATCTGTTTATTAGATTTACTTCAAATAGGGGAGGTCAAAGGTTCTAAATAGCAACGGTAGATGGTAAGATGGGAATAAATAAATAAATATATAAATTAAATGAAGTCAGATCCCGATTTAACGAATTCATAGGGATCGAACATTTTGTTTGTTAAATCGGGGTTATTCGCTATGTCGGGGTCTAAGCAAGATACAATTTTTTCTTACATTTTCGAAAATTTATAAGCAACTACACACTCTTTATTCAACAGCTAATTACTAAATTATTACGCGTCAGTTATTTGGAAATTTTAAAGTACTGACTAATAGATGCTTGGCGATTTTTTTCATTTCTCACTCGAACGAGTTCTTTTTCGAATTTATGCAGAGACTATATTACTACATCATTTTCATCCTGCAGCATAAGAGAGATGATTTTTTTTACAGTTTCAATACAATGTAAGGCCTTAGGAAATGTAACAGTTTTGATATTAGTTTCACTATCAATTTCATCTATTCACTGGCTCCGACAGATCAACTATTTCTTCAACTTCAGTTTCACAGATGGGCTAGTCCGCCATAAAATGTATGACAATCGTTAAAATCTTAAAATATCCCGTGCTTTGTGGATTGGGATTTCCTGTCCTACTCAAGACTTACACGTTACGTTACATTCACGAATTATCTACTCCTGTTAAATATATTAATAGTATTCCCACTTTGCCGTCGAAATTTGCAGCTTTCAAGAAGTATTTTCCTGTTCCGGGTAAAAAGGATTCACTTGTGAAAAAAAAACTCAATTTTTTCTAATACAAACTAATAAAAAAAATTCAGTTGCTGAAATAATTCGTTAATTCGGGATTCATTATTCGTGAAATAGGGCTTTTTGACTTCATTTTAATCAGGGAAAGAGAAAGATACGTTAAAAATCGCTAAATTCGTTTAATAGGGATCCGATGTATATTCTTATTATCTTAACTAAAACGCAAGAACATATGTATGTGTGTGTGTGTGTTACAGATCGTGGGTTCTTCGGATATCATTTCGTATATACTCGTGCCCGGATATATACATGAACTTGCTGATCAGATTTATTTATTAAGGTAACACATTGCAAAGCGAGGCATTCTTAAAATATGAAGGAAGCGAAAATATGAAAACGCCAGCGATGCTTATGATGCAGAAAAGTGTCCTCCTCTAAACCAAAAGTCCTCAGAAACTTCTAGATTTTTTTAAAAATCACATGATTTTAATCTTTGCAAGCCAATTGATCCGACTCCCTAATGCATACTACGTCATCTCACCAGAAAAATCCGACGGGGTGGCACCTTTTGATAAATTAACGGTTACAGTGAAAATTTTAAATTTCCTGATAGGTAGGTAAGCAAAAATAATTAAGGGTTACTTATTGTCTTGGAGGGTTCAGGACCAAAATGAATTAAAGAAAATCCCTAAATCGATTCGAAGATCACTGAATCATATCTTGTTTTACTAATTTTACTTTTATGTGGTACTACTCTTACTTCCCTTTGTACTGATGGGAAATATTAACTAGACTTTATGTTCACGTGGTAAGTTTTATTATCTTGCAATATTTAATACAAAGATTTTTAAAACTGTACACAAGTAAGTAATTTATTAAATTTTATGTTTATAGATATTATTAGTTATCATTAGTGTATTTTATTTAGTAATAATTACATATTTATAATATTAATTCCCTATAGCCCAGCAGTATAGGAAAATTACAGATGAAGGCTGGCTGGACCAAAACACTTTAAACCTGCATTCTCGGTTCTTAAGGCCAAGAGTTTGCTATTGTACTACTGTGACTAATTTTTCTTACTGTTCTGACTAGTTATACTTAGGTTTATAACTATTTTCTCTCTCTCTCTCTATATATATATATGTAAGAACTTTGTTATGAAGGACCTTACATATGTAATAAATATATCGTCCATATATCCAGTGACATCATCTAGTCAGAAACACTTTGCATGTGTATGCATTTATTTAGACATGGAATTCACCAAAATTTTTGTATAATAGTAATTTAAAGATACACATTCATTGGTTATTTGAAAAAAAACTCTGTGAAGGGAGAAGTATAAATAAAGATTAACACATTGGAAAATATTAAAAGAAATTTCAGTTGCGTTTTCATTTTTGATGACTTTTCTTAAGATTTAATTAAACTTATTTACCAATTATATGTATTGCAATCAATGTATAAAAAAACATTGAACATATTTCGTGTAGTTTAATGTACTATAGTATGTTCAACATATAAAAACACGCTTCAGCAATACGATTTTCTTTTCTTTTATCTATTTTTCAAATAAATCTTTCTATAAGAATGGAAATAACAATAACAATACTAATAATAACAACAACAATAGTAATAATAATAGAATGAATTGTTATTATTACCATTAAAATAACATTGGTAAAAATAACAATATGAACTGTTATTAGTACCATTAAAATAACAATGGCAATAATAGCAATAGTAACAAAAACGGCAATAAGAATAATAACAGAACGAATTGTTATTATTACCATTAAAAATAACATTGGTAAAAATGACAATATTAATTGTTATTATTAACATTAAAAATAACATTGATAAAAATAACAATATGAATTGTTATTATTACCATTAAAATAATGGTCGTAGTAGCAATATGAATTGTCATTGTTACCTTTATTATTTTTTGATATTGTTAATGTTGATATGTGTACATTTATTTTAAAAATGTTAAGTCTGAAATGTAGTTTTCCTGATCTACAGATTTAATATAATCTTATATGTGTTTAGTGTTTTTAAATTGTAGATTAGAAAATAAAGTAACAAATTACTTTCTAGCCTCCTGTGACTCTGTGAAAAGAATTTTAATACGATGAATAACATTGCATAACACATTTAATGTGAGTTCTTCCTTTTTTTTAAGGCTGTATAAAAACAATACCTAACACCCTTGATAAAAAAATAATGACATACCTTATAAAGATACCTACCTTCTTTTGTTTTTGACATGTGGTTGTTTAATTAATCCATTTTGTAAGAAACTCTTGACATATTTAAAAAAAGGTTTTCAGCCTTGTTATCTAAACTCTTTGTTTCATACGCGTAACATATTTTCCACGGCTAAAAGCCCACTTAATTAATGTTTGAAGTACTCGTTACATTTTTTTCTTCCCTTTCTTTATGTTTTGCATATAATTTTCTATACAATCGATAATTCTTTATTGAAATAAAATGCATTTCCCTGAGGCATTAGAAATTCAGTCTTAAAAATGAACACTTAATAGTTTTAATTAAAATTGTCAGTTTATTAAACCACAGCACTTGTACTTTTATTTAAAATCTTACATTTACCCTTAATTAAATTAAATTCTTGAATTTTCTAAAAGTGGCATATTTTTTTAACTGAGCTTATTTATAAAACTAGTATTCTTAAGGAAATATTTTAATTAGGTTTTAAAAGTTAATATTGTTCGTTGCAAGAAGTAGAAAGAGTAATTATGATAGCGAACGAAAAAAAATGCTATTATATAACCATAGCGAGTAGAAAACTGATAAAAATATTTCTTTGTCATATTTAATTTAAATAAAATCAATTAGTCAGACATAAAAGTGCGGAGGCTGTGAAACAAAAAATGCACGTCTTTTGAAAATCTCAAATATATATAATTAAAAGTTTATGAAAAAAAATAACACAGATAGTGTGTTTAAGGCATCCGAACCATCCGGTATAGTGGTTAGTGACGTTGACTGCTGTTCGTATCCCGGAGAAGGCATGTATGTTTATAAATGTATAGTGCCTTTGCGACATGGGGGTACTCTAAATAGCTGTCAAGCAGAAAGTTCTCTCGTGAGGTTGGTGGAAGTAGAGAAGGTGGGAGATCCCTGACCTTCCCCGGGGTGTTCTCCCTCAAAATTGAGAAGAACACCCTGGAGAAAACCGAGCAAAATCGTACTGTCACCTGTAATGTGCTCTAGACTACGGCTAACGACAGGCACAAAAATCCAGTCTACGTCTTGCCACGATGAATTTCGTGGGCCTTGATCTGATGTTTCATTTTTTTTAATGAATTGTATGAGTCATCATTGTTGCTTCAACAGCCATAGGTGGGCCTTGGCCTTCTCCAGAAAATTTTTCCAAGCAGTTCTTCTTGTCACTTGCACCTGCCAGTTTCATATCCTTATGGTCCAGAAATGAGTGTTAATAGAGTTCAGCCATCGGAGTCTTGGTCGTCCTCTAGTTCTACTACCTATAGATTAATGTTTGAAGATCTTATATGTTGGGCTTGAAGTATCCAAGCGGCAAACATGCCTGAAAATCAAATTCTACTTAATTTGATGAATTTTATCACATCAATGTCTTTATAAATATTATAAATTTCAGAATTTGGTCTTCCATAAAAACCATCCTCTTTAATTCCACCCAAAATGGTTCTCGTGATCTTTCTTTCACAGATGGCAATATTGGCCTCTTCTTCCTGTATAAGGGCCCAAGTCTCAGAAACATAGGTCAGGACTGGACGTATAACAGTTTTGTATACAAGTAATTTTGTATCTCGCTTTACGTATGATGATCTAATATCTATTAAAAATTTAGAGATCTATTTGTTGACAGTATTTGCTTTTTACCTTCAACATCAATATTACTATCAGAGTCATATGTATATATAATCTAAATGCATCAACCTCAAATATGGCCAAATTGTGCCATCTTCAGTAGGTATATACCTTGTTTTTCCTATATTTTGTATACATGTATGGCAAGATTCCACATGTACGAAAGTTAAAACTTCTTTAAATAGAAACCAACTCAAAATAAGTCTAAGAGCAGCATTTTACATACATTTCAAAATCACTTTAAACAAAAACAAACAACTTTAAAGATCATTAGTGTCACAAATTAGTTTAATTTCTCTTCAACAGCGTTTCGCTCTCGGCTTACGTAAATAATGACAGTTGCGCTTTAAGCGGGAAAAAATACTGTCGCAAAATTTATTTCATTTGTAAAGAGCCCTTCATAAAATTAACAAGCTTTCCGTGATTTAAAGCTTGTAAATCATTCATGAGTGAAATTACAGTTCCACTTCGCTGGATAATCGTAAGTAAATATTAAATGAACTGCCAGAGAATGACTTGGAGCTTAATATTTGTGTCAACTAATTGCAAAATAAAATTACTACAGATAAGTGACTTGTCAAAAAAATACATTATCACTGAGTAGTAAATATTTATAATCTCTTAACGATCTCATTTTTTAAAAAAAAATTCGATATAATCTAAAATAATTTAAGAGCCTATTACATTTGATGAAATAAATCTCGTACTTGTAGCAACTAAGTAGGATTCGATGTTGTTTCCGCGGATTTTATAAGATTTAAGACTGACTAATAATTGATTATTACTGGATTTTTTGGATTAAAAAAATATTAAATGCTCGTAAAGGGCTTAACTGTTTCCTCAAAGAAAACTGGATTATTTCAAAGAATCTGACACGTTAATACTATCGTATTATGTATTTTTATTATTTATTTTTATTTACTTATTTATCATTTGCGCTGCCTGTATTTTTTTCGTAGTAATTTTTTTTTAAAAAAAAGTGTGTATTTTATATTTTTTATCTAAAATTAATTAAGGTATATTGACAACGTTCGGAACCGTGATTTTGCTAAAGTGTACAAATTAATAATTTTTTCTAGGGTCACTTGAATTAGAAAATACATATAAAATTGTTTTAAGAATTTTTTTACAATAAAAATGATTTAAATCCATTATTTTGGCAATGAAAATGAAGAAAAAAATGAAATACATTCAAAGCATTTTTTTTTTTAAGGAAAATGCTTCCACAATAATAATATGTTCCCAATATATAACTAAGGCTTTTTTGTAGAGTCTGTTCTACGGTTTTTCAAATATATAATTTAGATGGGAATTTATATTCACATTTTATGTATCAGAGTAGAGAATTTTTTTTCTTATAAAAAAAATTGGTTATTATTTCAACTGATAATAACTCCGAAAATAATGTGAACTTTTCAAAACTCCTAGTCCAGGCTTTGTAGAAGTTGCTCTTAGCCATATGTAAGAAAAATATTATTATTTTAGAAGCATTTTCCATAAAAGGAACATATTTTGAAAATATGTAATTGTTTCTGCAATTTTTTGCCACAAATTTTTGACGCTGTTATTGTATTAATATTCTTAAGATAATTTTATATGTTTATTATAATTCAAATGAAGGTATCCGAAAGGTCGTGACAACTTTTTTTTTAAAAAGTGGAGAAATGTGGATTTTTTTGTTGTTTTTAGATTTTTTTAGTACATTTAAAGAAAAATATGCTAAAATTATAAAGGGAAAAAGAAATTATTATAACTAAAATGGAAAAAAATGGGTAAAAATTGACAAAAAATAACATAAACGCGGTCCATTCTGTACCAAAGGTTTATGAACAAATTTTCAACTTTTTAATTCTGATGTGTTGCTATGTTATTCATTGTCAATATGACCATCAGGATAAGAGATATTTTAATTTTTACAAAAACTAGAGCACTTTATCTTAGTTATTATGTGAAATTGATTAAAAAAACAGTGATTACATTTACATAAGAGACTGTACATTTTGTAATAAAACAACGATTGATAAATCTGAAAGTTAAAACACTTTTACTATTATACAGAACATACACAAAAAATTTCAGTTAGTTATTTTCAAAACTTTTTAAACAATCGCTATCCCCTGAGCATTTTAAAAAAACACACATTTCCAGTAAAACGCGTTTAAGTTTAAATATGACATATTTTACTTAAAGTAATGGTATCTGCTTTTACTAAAACACTTGTAATTTTTGTCTAAGAAACGGAAATTGATGAACTTGGTATTTTTTATAAAGATAATAAGATGGCCTATAAAATAAAATTATAAAAAAAAATTTGTCAATTTTTGGCAAAATTTACAATTTTAGGGTAGTCGGATACCTTAAATATAAAAAATAAATTCATGCATACGCTTCTTCATAAGCACGGTTCACAAAGTAGTCCGTAATCATAGAAACATTTGAAATAATTAAACACGTTATATATTTTAGAGATCTCCATTATACAGGCATAGAAATAAGTTTAGATTTTTTTCACCATGGTTCTTAATTATGTAATACGATACTGTAAAATAAATGTTGCCTCAAAATTTCAAAATAAAAACCTATAAATAATTAAAATTGTGAAAAAATGGCAGTGTTTATAAATGGATTATAAACATTACATATTAAAAGCAAATTAAGTCTGTAGAAATATTTTTACACACAAATTAGGGTGGATGGAAAACAAATGTTTTTCGAAATTTCAAAATTTATCACTGCGGAAAAGATGTTTTCTGGTAAATGGATGAAGGAGAAAATAAAATAAAATTTAATTTTTCAGTTAAGCACTGCTACGAGGGGAATGCAGTTTAGGTATTTGAGGTAATTATTTTTATGGTAAAAATCAAACTAACTTTTGTTAAAGAAAAATAGGTATTTTAGTACTTTTTAACATTTATTGCAATGATAGGACACATATTAAATAGTTACAAAAAATATCAGGTGCATTTGTAACGGATCTATACGCGGTTCCACTAATTCCTTCTTATATCTTTAAGGTAAATATTTATTTCAACCAACCTTCATCGAGTAAGGGAATGTGATTATGTAAATGAGGTATATTATATAAATTCTGTTTTCGCGAGTTGGCAGTGAGTTGTTGACACGTTGTTGTTTGACTTGCTGAAGTTGAACGTTGGATGTGTGCAATTAGGAGTTAACATAAAGTTTGCGAATTAGTTGTTAGTTGAAAATTGGAAAGGAGCGAAATTAGTTATATATTACAGAGCGTGGAGCCAACTACGTTAATCAAGCCGAAGAGAGTGCCTGAAAGTTTCCAGTGTAGGATCCAATGCATAAAAGGTTCAGGTACTGTGCGTTTGATTAATTAGAAGTTAATTTATTAGTGTGCCACGTAGTTATATTTGAGCGTATTTAAGCTGTCTTAGATTCAGTTGAGGGTCTGTAGTAGTATCCCCTTGTTATAGAATCTCACCTTCGCACTCTCCTTTATATCAGCTACCTTAATTAGAATTATATTGTGTCTGATTGTTAATAAGAATTAATAAATTAATTAGATTGAAAACATGTCTGTGGATTATTCTGTTTCTCCCACACATCTAGCCGGGTTTACAGGTAGACAAGAGGGTTCGGATGTAAGAGGAAACCAAACGTTATCCCACATTTAATAGTTTATTTAGCAATGAATTAAAAAAAGAGACTACTGTCGAAATAACTGTGCAAATTAAAGCGGAAGATGGAGAAAAGCTTGAATCGGATCGATTCGACAGTGAGGGGAGAGAGAGCTGGGATAATGTAATGTTGCAATGTACCTAGTACTCAATACTCACAACTTAGTACTTATCCATCAATAACCATCATTTTTGTTAAACACACAGCAGTAAAATAATTTTATTTCGAGTCTAAAATTATCCAACCCCAACTACCATAAAATCCGGCGTAAAAAGCGCACTTTTAACACAAAAAATAAGATCGAAATTGACGGGTGCGCGTGATACCCCGGATATAAAAATAAGAGCTTTAAAAATAAAGAAAAAAATGAGCTTACAAAAAATTAAATTTCTATATATATCGAAATACTGTTTATTTTACAGAAATGAAACACCTTATGAACTTAAAGAGTTGTATTTCTAGAAGTATACTATTTTTTCCAAAGCCCGGAATACTATCTGGAATACTTCGAAACACAAAAGCATTGAATATGTACATTTCAGGTTATTTCGCAAAAAAGGGGAGTGTGCGTAATCCGGAGAATATGCCTAAAATGCAGTTTGAAAGTATAGATGGGTGTTATACACCGGTGCTCATTGTACGCCAAATTTTACTGTAAGTCTTTTCCTATTTTTTTTTTTTTTTGAAAATTCAACCCTTTTGTGGCAATATTAAATTTTGAAATGATTTTCAGGTATCTTTTTCTTAATTTCCATTCCAATGTACATCTTTCCTGCACAGGTAGGTTTTGATTAATAAGAATGCTTCCCCCCCCCTATAACCTCGATCCAGGGGCGTAACGTACACCCCCGCAACTCCCGTATCGTGGGGGGCCCAAAGCCTGATTGACGCCATGTACATACCCTTCGTAAGCAGGGGCTTCTTAAGACTCTTTGAGGCCCTGGGCCCAGAGAAATCTTAAGATTTTCGAGGCCCTGGGCCCTAATGCAAAGGTAGGCCCTACCTGAAATCTTTAAAAGTAAACAGTATATAGCATGCATTGTTAAATACTCGTTCATATGGTAATTTTATACAAATAAATGTGCACCACTCACAATCTCAAAAACAGGCACAAACCGGCTCGACCAATGGCCGCATTTCGACTCAATGAATTGAATGATTGTTTATGGTATTAGGCCTAGGCCTAGACATGGACAACGGTCATCACATAATAATGCAGTATTACCACTTTTTCCAATTGACATGCAGTTTGAAATGCCCTGTTTTTTGGAGAATATGAACGAGAATAATATTTGACCATTAAAATTATCCGAATCATAATCTTATTAAAACAAAGTCGAGAACGAAACAAGGCCCCCACTTAAGGCGAAGCCCTGGGCCCGGGCCCAGTTGGTCCATGCCTTAAGACGTCCCTGTTTGTAAGATCTGGCTTGGGGCCTAAAATTGACTTTCCAGGAGGGCCCTAATATTCTCCGTTACGCCTCCGCCTCGATTCACTCTACCACCTATACATTAAAATACATTTTGCTTCATAATTTCGAAAAAACACCATAAAGAATTAGAATTTGGCGAAAAATAGCGTGTTCAAAGTACATAAAATTTATAAATGAAAATCAAATAAGGTAAAATAAATAGCAAGCAAGCTGAAATAAATATAGGTTTAGATCCAACTTTAAGTATAACATTATTACATTTAATTACTATTTTTTCCCCCAGTCACACAATTATCGCTACTAATACCATCTAAGAGCTTATTTTCCCTATTTCCTTATCAGACCATTTTAAGTCTAATCTCTCTTTTCTTTATGTGTTGACACTTTTCCATTGTTGCCTGTTAATGGTGTCTGTTACTGTCCATGTTCTTAGGTCTACGACATTGCGAATGGCTTCTACGAAGGAGGAGACTGGACAAATAAGAAAAGGGGAGGGCTTAATTGACCGGAAACTCTTCCCGATTAATAGCCGTTTCCTTAATCTTGGACACGGATTTTGCCTTTGTTCCCCCACCCCTAAAGTCATTTTTCTTGTCGCCCCTCTTTACCATCTCCTTCCTTTTCTACCATCCAGGCATTCCTGGGCAGAATTGGCATGTGTATTTGTTTTGGCAACTAGTTGAATCTATGCATTTGGCAAGAAAATATTCAGCTTGGAATTGCGACATGTTAAAATATTAAGTTAAAAAAGTTAAAAGTGTTTTGATTTCATATAAATGTATACACACATGTTGTATTTAAATTTCCTTAAATTTTTGGTAAATGTTTTGTTTTAAATTTGATATTAAAAGCTTGCAAACTAACAACAGAAATGAGCAATTAACAATTTTGGATTAAAGAGTTTATTCTCAAATTGAATAAATTCGTGGTTACAAATTCACCGATTGCTCAATTAATACGCGAAAAAATTGGAATTGCAAAACATTGACCTTTTAGTAGTAAAAGTTCTGCTTTGGTTAAATTTCTAAAACCGATTGATTCCCCAACATTTATTAATTAATATATTTAAAAAAATATTCTAGAATAGTTTAGAGCTGTTTAGGTTTAGATTAGGACAAAATTAAACCTCCAAAACAGTCAGGAAGTCCGCTTTGAACTGAGATTTCTTTCCTGTGCGCAATCAAATATTTGTCTTTTATGTTTCACTATTAGAAAAGCAAATTATCTGAAAGTGTTCCTACTAAGAGATCATCTGCAGAGTTTGGAGGAAGTGGCCATAAGAAGATTTCTAGATTTTAAGAAAGATAGGGATACAGTTTCAACTTGTTGACTTGAAGTCAGATCACAATGTGAAGAAATGTTTAATGCTATGGCATTGACTTTTATAAGTCTTTGTCAGCTGAAAAATTCACATGTATGAAAAAATTTGCGGGGAAATTGTTATTAATATTTTAGTCTACATATATTTGTGAGAAAAGTTTTCTTGTATGAAGGTCGACAAGAGTAAATATAGATGTAAGTTTGGTGACATAAACTTGCAGGCTGTGATGAGAATTTAAACAAGCAATCTCACATCTGATTTTTAAAAAATGTAGAAAATTATGATAGGTTACATTTGTTTCATTAAATTGATTCTAAAGTTAAATTTACTTGTAACTGTAGACAATATGAAATTAGAAAATAAATAAATAGAATAAAACTGCTAATATTTTATTTAACTCATATTTATTAATTGTGATAATGAATAAATCATTTTAAAAAGGTGCATCCCTCCGGTATCATCTGTTCCTACAATGTGGTCCTCCAGTCAAAACGAGTTACCCACCCCTGGTTTAGAGTATTCCACACAAGGCTTCGAACTGGAACTGGAACTGAACCGAAAACCATAAACCGAAAAAAAAAAACGTTATTTTGATCGGAACGAAAACTGGAACTGAACCGAAAAAAAAATATCGGTTTATTTCGGTTCGATACATTTTCAGTCATTTTGTAACTGTAACAAACATATCAATATTTTCTAATTTAACGTCAACAATATAATTATCTTCAATACATATTCACCATATAATTACATTTTTGCGTATGATAGAATTGTATTTTTAGTACAAATAAAAATATATATGAAATAAAATTATTCATTCGGAACAGAACCGAAGACCGTCTTTTTTGGCAAAACGAAAACCGGAACTAACCGATATATATATTTTTAGATAAACCGGAACGAAAACCAAAACGAAAAAAAAAATTACGGTTCGAAGCCCTGATTCCACAATATCAATAATTAATTTAACAACAACAAAAATATGTAGAACAGATTCAAGTAACTCGCAAGATCGAAAGGGTCTAACATGATATAGGTACGCTATTCGGTTTTGGAGTGATTTTGAAATCGCGTCAAATACATCTTTCGTGATCTGTTGAATACTATCCTGACAACTTGGTCAAATTTAAAACTATTTGGCAGAAAAATCCGAAGCGTACCCATATCAAATTAGTTTCATGTCTTTCGCGAAGTTTCGAAGTATATTTTCTAGTTTGCAAGCACGTGAACGACTTTATAATAAACGATGCAATGAAATTTAATAATGTACTTCTGATATTTCCCCACACATGCTATTCCATGTTTAATTTTAAGAAAAAAGCTATTTGCTTATTCATATTGAGAAATTAAAAAAATTTTTTTGATCATTATTACATATTGCACAGCACTTGATATTTAGGCTGCGATTGTTAATCATTATGTTGGTGTTCAGTTATGATATGGAGGTCTTCAAACTTTTTCGACTCACGGAGCCTTTAGAACTATAAAATGTTTTCGGGGAACCCCATTATCCTCTCCCTCAGAAAACTATATATATAAATGGATATTTGTATATATGAGAGATCACTTCACTCCAACATCGTTCAACCGATCACTATGAAAATTGGCATGCATATGTATTTTTCTGTGGAGAAGGTTTCTATGCTTCTTTGTTGCAGCTTCCCACCAGGTGGTGCTACAGCAAAGCAACTTCTGCACTATTCAATCAATCGCCAAGTTGCCAATGCGGTCGTCAACCATGGTGCCAGCTTGGCTCTATCACCAACATTTCGCTATGTTTCCATTGAATCGCTATTAAAATGTAAGGAACGGCGTTGCTTGCGAATATTATAATTTTAGCAAAAAATAAATATAGCAGAAAGTAATATTAACGTTTTCGCATCCAGATATAAATTATTTACACTCTTTTAAGTGTTCATTAAACAAAATTTATAACAATGTGTAACTTTTGCTGAGAAAAGATTAGCTTAGGAAGGTGTTTTCAAAGATCGATCCACAAGAGAGTTACGGGGTATTATAAATAAAAAAAAACATTTTGATAAGTTATTAGACCTTTAGACTTTAAATTTAACAACTATGTTTTTTTTTTGCTCCGCTGAGATATGCAAAAAGCTTTTTTTTGTGTTTAATTTGCAATTCACGCAGAATTAACTCATTAAAAACTTCTTTATCCTTCGATCTGTATTGTTTAATTTTTCAATTCACCCGTGCGAAGAACGGGTATACCAGCTAGTAATAAATAAAATAGATCAACATGTTACAGGCACTTTAGGGAAAGACAATTTTAAAAATAATGTATTTTTCATTAAAATTACACATTAATAGTATTAACTTTTGATCCAAGTGTCATCTATCCATGCATTACAATTAGTAATTGGAACATGTGCTTGCATTTTTTACACAAACTGTAGACGTCTACCTATTGAAATTATTTGCGGTCGCATTTTATATTTTGCGTCTAATTCGTTTTTATATTTTGTTTTTGTAGCCACTAACGTTGAACAATGTTTTTCACTTAAATTCATTGCTCTGATGGTATTAAAATGTTTATATCTGTGTGAAAACTCCAGCGTATTTTGTATGAATTTGCAATCAAACATTTAAAGAGCTGTTTTTGCTTAAATTTAGAATATATCGTCGAATCTGTTGACATGTCGATACTTTGTTTCCTCTTCTTCATTATAGGTGTTTTTTCCGCAAATGTAAAAAGGTGTATTGTCCACTAGAAAACTATTTAGTTGTACAAAACATAGCACTAACGAGTGTAAAACTATTCCCTGGAACCCGGGATGGCAAACAATAGAATACTCTCAATCTAGTAGACGGCACACATAAAGAAAAAACGTTTTAACATTTTACTCTTGTAATATATATTACAATAAAAGTTTAAACAGCATTACAAAGTAAAGTTAGATTATGTGTAAATAAAATTTCGGTTTTAAAGAGTGGGATGAGCTTTAGAAACTTGTGGTAACACATAGAAAACGTGAATCCATACTGCATACCCATTTATAACTTTCATTTAGATTGTGACTCGTAAAATCCCTGGGTATACCTCATAAAACACAATTTGAAGGGTGGTGTGAGTAAAGCGAAAGTGGTCAGTGCGGACACATAAGATTTCGAGGTCAGAGCGGACACTGCGAAACTCATCGTGGTTAGAGCGGACACATTTTCCCCCAACTTAGAACAAATAAAGAGTGCAGATAAATAAGTAAATAAATGCTTTTAAAAATCGCAATTATAATTTAAAACAGTATTTTAAGTGGCAAATCTCTTTCACGTGGGATAACATTTTATTTATTTATTTTTTACTGAAGTTTTCTGTTTTTGCACTCGATTATCGAATTCCAAGGATAAATACATTTTTGTCAATAAAATTTAATTATTAGCATTAAATTGAAAAGATCATAGTGATAAGATATTATGTAATATAAAAATAAAAACTCAAAGAGATATTTAAAAATTATTAGTAAGTAACAGTATAATGAAGGGCCGAAACTGCACAATAGAAGACAAGTGGCTGATTAGGGAAACAACACAATTACGTGCAAGAATATCCTCTCTCTGCCCACTCAGTTTCCCTCATGTGCCCGCTATGACCACATCCGCTCTGGCCACGTAACCGTTTGATATAAAGTTTAATTTACATTGCTTGTATATTTCTAGACATAGTATAAAAGTGCAAAAAGAATACTTATAAAAGTAAGAAATAGGGTAGTTATTTTTTTTAATTAGATAAATTCATAATGTTTGAAGTTTCACAGAGAATGCTGTAAAAATTGATACATTAAGAAATTTAAATAAAAACGGTAAAATTGTGAAGTCATCTTAAATTATTCACTAGAAATCATTCCACGTTTAAAATCTTTGTAACTTAAACTGAATCGGCGTAACAACCAGATGGCGGTTGATAATCCTCCTTTTATTAAAAATGGGGCAATTCAAAATACCATTAACCTTCTAAACTGCTTCAAAAAGTCAATAACGCTGTAGAGTACTAAAATGAAAAATGGAATTCACTTGAGCTCTGCGGATATTTGCATAAGCAACTTTGGAAATGAAAGTCATCTAACTGGAAGAATTAGCATACATAGAATCTATATAGAATAGAATCCTATTTACGAATTCCATTCTAGAACAGAATCCTATTCACGAATTCCATTCTAGAATAGAATCCTATTTACGAATTCCATTCTAGAACAGAGTCCTATTTACAAAATAAGGTAACAAATACCAACAGCAAACTTTAAAGCGGATATTTAAAATGTTAGAAATGATGATCAGCCATATTTTATTTCTGAAAAGCTTCAACATGTTATACAAAATTTATTCTTTATGATATAAAATTAAATCCATATTTGACGAGTTTTTGAAGCTTATTTCTTAGGAAAATTTTACATTTCTGAATGTTTTATTTTTCTAGTGAAATAATATATTTCTTGAAATCTTGAATGACTATATGTTCATGATAATAAATCCTCATAGAATATTCATTCTGATGCATTTATAAATGCCATTTTTCTTTTCATATTTATAAATAGAGTCGTTTTTGTATGAAGCTTTACAAAATTTTTATTACAAAATATTTCTATGGCTTTAAATGCTAAAAAATAAAGCAAAAAGGCTCGCTAAAACTATTACTGAAATGGGAATATTATTATATTACATAAATTTACTGTGCATACAAATATAACTAAGGTTACTTCAAGGAGAATCAAAATATACATACAATGGCGGAATTGTTTACTACTTTGAAATTGAGAGTTTAGAACTATCCCTTTTTCAGTGTCTTTATTGTTGCTCTTTTTTTTGCTTTGTATACCATAATTTATAAAACATTTAATGAGATTTTTCTTTTTATGTCTTTCAAAGAGTACTTGCGAGGGAGGAGAAAGATAGAAAAATTCATAAGATCTATAAATAAACCTTTCATATATGAAGGAACGTAATGCACACCAGCTAGTGACCACTAATATTAAATAAATGACTTTCTTTTTATGCTTTCGCAATTTCATTTCTTTTCAACCCACGTTTCTATGGTTACGATGGATAAAAAGTAAGGTGACCCTGAGTATTCAGAAACGGATTTCAATATAAGTTAGCTGAACAACTACTTTACCGATTGAAAATATTTATTCTTTCAATAAAACTTAGATCCAATTTAAAGATTCACACATTTATCTCTCTCACCTTAAAATATATTATTCAAGAAATATAAATACTAAAAAAAAATTGTACTTTCTAATAACATAACATCAGCATAGTAATGTAACTATAAACAATAATTTATTTTAGAAATAAAAAAGATAAATAATCATTTTTTTCAAGAAAAATCACATTTTTGTTGCAGTATATTTCTTCCTCGAATAAATACTTAAATAATTTTATATATTAGGTCTACCGGAAAGTTCTGTCCGTTTTTGGAATAAAACAAAAGAATAAATTTTTCATGCATTGAATAAACTTTATTGAATAATGTAATTGCCACCATTATTTATGACTTCTTGCCAGCGTGAGGGCAATTTGTATATCTCATTTATAAAAAATGTCTTATCTCTAGAGGCCAAAATTTGAACCAGTGCTTGCCTGATATCTTCTTCATTCTTGAATTTTTTTCCCCTGCAAAAGAATTTGTAAGGACAGAAACAAGTGATAATTGGAAAGTGCTAGGTCCGGGGAGTATGGTAGATGCGACAGAATTTCCCAGCCTAGTTCTGCGACTTTCTGATGAGCCCCCAAAGCAGCATTTGGCCTGGATTTGTCATGAAGCAGTATGATGTCCTTCCTATTGAACATCGCCGGACTCTTTTCTTGGAGTACTGTTTTTAATTTATCCAATTGATGACAGTACCTCTCCAAATTTAGCCTTTCATTTGGTTTCAACAGCTCAAAATGTATTGGTACTCGCATGTCCCATTATATACACAACATTCTATGTTCAGCCTCAAGGGGCAGGTTTTCGGGGTTCACAATATACCCTTCTCAGTATGATGTTATCATAGATAATCCATTTTTCATCCCCAGTTATGATCCAGTCCAAGAAGGGTTCCATTTTGTAGCGCGCAATATGATGAGTGTGTGTGTGTGAGTGATTCGATCATTCAAATTCTTCTCACTTAACTTATGTGGCACCCATCTCGAATTCTTCAACACAAACCCTAGTTTCTGAATATGATCCTAAATGGTTTGTTGAGCTGAATCAAGCCTATCCACAATCTCTGATGTTGTCAAAAAGGATTTTGCTCTAACATGATCTTGACAGTATCGTTGTCGATCAAAGATGGTCACCCTGAGCGTGGCTTATCAGAAAGGCCGAAATCACCTACTTTAAATTCGTTGAACCATCTTCTGCATGTTTTATTAGAAACTGTACCTTCATCAAACACTTTCAATAAATTTCTACACACTTCTGTACCATTTCTTCCTTGTTGAAATTCGTACAAAATGCAGTGGTGTAAATGAACTGTATCCACAGCCGTGGGTAGACGATCACATCTCACTTAATACTAACATGAACCATCTATATTTTAGTTCATTTGCTAGGTCAGTATGTAGACATTCAGTGATAAAAAAAGAGAGGGCTGAATATGCGTCAAATGAATATGCGCATACTTGTTGAAACTGATTGTAACCGGAACGGACAGAACTTTTCGGTAGACCTAATACTTAAGGCCCGTACTTAAAACTTAAATATTGCTTAATACTTAAGCCTAGCACACACATCAGCTGAAATAAAGTGATTATGGTCGCGAACTCGTGGCCAACGTTTACAGTCGTAGAATCGAGTCCTGACGCCAATGAAGACCCGCCGTGTAGAGCACAATAAATAGGTCGAGGCTCAAAGTCCTTACGATGGTGTGGTGTACAAGATTGGAGAGGAGGTGTGCCGCCCCAGGTGTCGTCCACGTCGCTTGATAGTCGTTCAAGACTACAAAGGCTGGCACCAATATCCCCAGTTTGTTTCGAATTGTGACTCTAATAAACAGTTAATTACCTTATACTAAAAAATATTTGATACATATGCGAAATTTACCTTTAATATAAAACAAGTATCATAAAAAAACTTTTTAAAGTCAATTCCTACTTTGAATGGATGAATAGAAAGTACTTTATTAAAGATTGAAAATTTGAACAAGAGAAATATAAATGTAATGACTTTCTCCAGCCTTCTTTAAATTAACTCCTGGAAATAATTTTCTAATTCTTTGGTACGAGACTAATAGAATAATCTTAATCGTAATCTAATTGCTAGCGCGCATTTGCAACCAATCAGGACTCCTGTTAGAAAGAAGTCGTACGACTTTCACCGCCAGTATAAAAACTCAGAGCGCTGAGTGCTCTCTCTCTTTGTGCTTTGTCTGCTAGCCAAACAACATTTTTCTTATGTACTTTTGTGTTGTTAGAAGTTATATTTAAAGTGAACTGTTGTAATGTCCTGATCAGAAATAATAAAAAGTTACAAGTATCAAGACTCCTTCAATATGCCACAACTACAACGTAAAATGTAATAAACAAGAAAAATCTCACGCAGCCCAGGGTATTATATAAAAACAGGACAATATAAGCCTCGATCTTCTCTTAAATTTCGATCGAGTACCTCGATCTTCTCCTCAAAATTTCATCCCACGACAAAGTAAAAACTTTGAGCCTTGATCATGTTACTGTTAATATTCTCATAAGCACTTCTAACAAGCACATGATTGTTCATAATATATGTAATTCCAAATTTATAAGGCCATCCTGTGTTTTAATATACTTTAATAGTTCGGGATATGTTAATGAGTCATTACCTAGGTAAAGTGTGAAAAATTCTTACTACGCTTGGTTTCGCTCTTAAATGTTAACACATACATTTTGTGTGCATGTGTATAAATACAGGATGTCTCAAGAATAGTGCTCTAACTATACACATCTAGATTCATCATTGGTAGTACATAAAAGTTATCCAAAGAACTGTACCTGTCCGGTCCATAGTTTATGAGAAAAATACGAAAAACAAAGTATGACATCACAGCCATATTAGACACATCAACAGCAAAATTTCAAATTTTTATAAAGACAGATGTTCAAAGCGTAAGCAGTGTAGATCGAGGAAGGAATGAGCACGCCGTGGAATACACACGTCCCAGCAGCGCGGTATCCACCGAAGTACAAGTAGCATGTAGATGAGCATTTAAGTCCATTTGTGTAGTCCCTGCGTCTCACTACGCTAATTCTTTGAGTATGTCTCACAGGCAAAAAAAAAATCAACTGTAGGAGATCTGGTGATCGTGGTGGCCATAGAACCAGACTTCCGAGCCCTATCCAGTGACCATCCAATCACATAAAGGAGCATAAAAATGCGTCGGAACCCTATTATGAACTATCATCCTTCATTTATCGCCATACATTTTCATTTATCGTATTTTTCTTTAAAACTGTGCAGGTTCAGTTCTTTAGGCATTTTTTATGTACTTACAACGAGGAATCTGGCTGTGCAGTGTTTGGGGGCTATTTTTGGGACACCCTGTATATTATGTTAAGGAAAAATATTCAGCACTGAGTTACGGATATTGTCATAACTTATGCAAGTATTAAAAAACTTGAAATGAAATTTTTAATTTTGTTTACTTACAGAGGCGTCCAAATCCACAACTGAGGTGTTTTCTCAGTTTTTGTATTCTGGATGATTTTTTCTCTTTTGTCGTTACTTCTGAAAAAAAAAGAAGAGAGCATTTTAAATACGGATTAAATACAGAACACAGCTTTAAAAGCGCACTTTTAAAACATTTTACTATCACTAAATATAATTTTGTGTTTAATTCATCCGATTTGGATGAAAGAAAAACTGAAGACCTGAGGAAATAAATCGACAAGTTTTCATTAAGAAATAGTACATGAAAAAATGTTCAATATTTTATATCAGGAATGATTGCTTACAATCACTGAACGTTGAGGTTACAATCCCTTTGGGATTACAATATTTGTTATCTTGTATGAGACATAAGTATACTTCTGTCCGCACGCGATATGTATCGACCAATCAAGCAAAATGATTGAAAGTAGTGTAGCACAAACTGTATATATTACTTTTCTATAAGCCTTTGTATATAACTAGCATGACATGAAAACATGACATGACACTAAGTACACATGTGTGAAAACAATTAAATAATTTTATTTCATACCAAACCGCGTGTGTAGAAAATTATGTTATGAAGAAATTTAAATTCCTCACAAGTCTGACGTGAATAAAATCTAATGAAAGAAAATGTCATTCATTATTATTAAAATACCGAATCAGGAAATCCAAATTTTTAGTTAATATAAACTGTAAAAGAATTTCAATTACGTAGATATATAAAATTACTTCAAATTTTTTTTTTTTTTGTTGAAAAAAATTTGTTGTTGGGAAAGTTGAATTTTTTATTTAAAAATATATTATATTTAAAAAAAAATTAAGATAAAAAACAAGATACTTTTTTGCATCTAAAAAATCTTACATTTTCAATCATAAATTAATTTTATGAAAACTTTTAAATGTCATATAAATAATTATAATTCTACCTTAGTCATTGGAAAATGCTACGGAAGGATATGTTCACCATTGTAAAGTAAAAATAGATGCAGTTTTTAAAACTTTAATTAAATTCCACTTGGTAATAAAATACTTATTTCCCTTAGTATTTTATATTTATATAGCAGTATTTGCTTAAATAGCTAAAATAAATTTAATGGAGCATGTGTATTGTTGAGCGAATATATCGTTTCAGGAAATTTAAAACAATATATTCCAAGATCCAGCGTGTAGATTGAATTTTTTTTCGGAATATCAAAGCCTATCTATGCGTAAAAGGTATATAGATAAAGGCAAACATAGAATTAAAAAAAATTAGAGTAAGTTTTGCCACATGAGAAATAAAGTTTCGACAAAAAAGTTTTTTTATGTTAAAAAAAAGAGAAATATTTGTTAAATTAAATTAAAACACTTTTTACATCGATTACCATGTACTTTATAACATTGATTGAGATGAGAGAATACCTAGTAAATAGTAATAAGAGAGAAAAAAACACGCTAATACGTTCATTACCATCTTTAGTATTAAATTTTTCGGAAAATCTACTGTAGAAAGTACAGTACACGATGAACTCGTTGCCGGAAAAAAAACTTGGATGGGATAGACTCGAAGCGGGGGGAAGAGAAAGCTGGGATAATGAAATGTGTTGCAATATGTACGCTGTGTTATTCAACAATTATCAATCGCTTTTGGATAGAAATATTAAAGAAAGATAATTTTATTTTTCGTCTAAAGCCATCTAGCAAAAATTAAAGAGTTATTCAATTTTTTTCGAAAATTCAACGTTTTAAGGCAATAATAAATTTTCAAATTATTTTTGTAATTATTTTTTTATTCTCCATACCGTAGAACATCTTCGCAAAGGTAGATTTCCATTAAAAATTATTTCTTTTTCTTCATATAACCACCAATCCACCCCAGTATATATATTCCAAAATTCTCGCAGAATTATATATCGTAAAGAAAGAGCCTTCAGTTCAGTTGCATCACACTAAAACAAACACAAATTAGACAACATAAAACTCAGAGACCGGCACATTTATACCATAAAACCTTTCAGTTTCGATTCACCTGTTGAAATGTTTTCAGTTTTACAAGCAGCTGCTTCAACTCAGCTTCCTTTTCATAAATACTTCCGCGTAAAGATAGAAACCAGTCGTGATCCAGAATTTTAGAAGCAAAATCATAAACTACTAACCATAAACTGTCGCGCAATACGCTCAGTTCTTACGTCTTTCTTTCCTTCCTGATTTATGGTAATAAAACATAAGAGCAAAATTCCCGTATTTTACGACTTTAATCTGCATTTTGAATGACGATAATTGCTTTTCAGCTGTCATTACAGAAGTCATAATATCATTCTAAAAAATATCATTAAAATCGTTTGCGCATGTTTTCAAATAATAATAAATTACTTTTATTGCATATATAATTTAGTTGTTTTCTTTTCAAATTAGAACATAAAAAACATCATAAGCTGTGCTTTAGAGGAAGATTAAATAAATTAAAAGATTTTAAAAGTGATAGTAAATTAATTCTTCCTTTGTACATTATTCTCCTATTTGAATGACGTGAAGAAAATGTTAAAGCTTATTTTTTTACGAAACAAATCGTACACAGAACTTCTTTTTTTTGAAGTGATAACGTTTTGAGGGGCGCGTTTGGCTGAAGAATGAATTTAAATGAAGCATCAGGTTAGGGTACGTTACACTAATTCTGGTTTTCTCCGCTTTAGTTGGAAATCGTGCTCGGACTGGCGACTCTCACTTAGTTTTGAATTGAACACATTTTAGGCACGTGTTTTTTTCAAAGTAAAAATTTCATGCACACTTTTTCCCGTGAAGTTTTATTTCCTTTCTTCAAAAATTGCTGTCATGCAGCCCACTTCCACTCAACTTCAGCAAGCGAAAGAGAGAAAAGAGAGCAAACGAAAATTAATGAAAAAAAAAGATTATTCTTATGTAGAAAATCGGAAGAGGGATTTTGGTAGTTATAAGAATATTTCAAAGTTTCTTATCAAGCTGCCACTCTCCGTTGAAAGCCAGAGTTCTCAACGGATTATCTATTAAAGTGAGTTTGATTTTTCCGTTGAACATTGTTTATCATTAATGTTTAAAAATGATACAAAAGTTGACTTTCAAGCTGTATTAGAAGAAATAAGTACATGGATCGCTTAGAATCGTTGAACTAAAAGAAATACTTCTAAAATACTCAGAATTTTTAAAAGACGCGGAATTTGTCTTGGACTTCTCAGTGCCCACAGTTGCGCAACGTGAAAATGAAGAGAAGTTGCATATAGGTTACGCTTGCAACAACAAACGGAATGTGTAAATTCAACGTATTATGTTGTTGAAAGTATTCCTTCCTTAGATAAACGCCTTAAAGGTGTACAAATAATGGTACGCCCTGTGCCAAGAAGAAACGAAACGTGGGATTTATTTTTTGATTAAGTAGAAAGAGCATTTATAAGCACACACACAAAAATGTGCCAAAAGAATCCAAATCCGAAAATTCAATGAAACTAATATTTTGGTTGATATTGGTAATGATAACTAAGAGATTACGAGAAAATAAATTAAGCATAAATTGCGGAAGAGTGCGAATTCTCTTCTTTTGTTTGCTTAGAGAATTTAAAAAAAAGTAAACGGCTTTCAGGACATAAGTTTTCTTAGCCTTAAATAGTATTTGGTATTGGCAACATTATATGAAAGGAAGCACATGGTTGTTAATTCAGTGCTTACGACTCATGGAAAATCAGGGTTGCTAACTTGGCGAGATATCTTGAACGTTGGCATCGTTGCGATAGTACGTAAGTACCATATAAACATATATATTATATAAATATAATCTACTTAAGTAATTTATATATAAATATTTTTAAATAATTAGACTAATTGACATTTAAATCGTATATGCTCGTATAATATATAAGAATGAGTAGTTATTTAAACATTGCCCTTTACGTAAAATGGATAAAATAAAAAAAATCCCTGATGAGTGGGCACGAATAAGTGAATTACTTAACGTCCGCATGCGAAGATGTCGTAAAAGAAAACGTAGTACATTCAAACAATTGGGACTCTTTGCCCAGAATAAATCAGATGTTTTCACTTTTTTCGTGTGGTCATAAGCATACACACATTTTTTTTGTATCAAGCATATTGTGGAATACTCAATATAACTCCAGTTAAAGCATAATTGTGTTAAAAAATGATAGAAATGGAGCTTACTTTTTACTATGAATTATAGTTCGATTATAGTATAAAATTATATTTTTTAACGTATGGAATATTTCTTTGTTAGAGTTGTATAGTCTGCTGTACATAACTTACAGAATCTTACGGTTGAGTCTAAGGTAGCTATATAAAAAGTACAATTGCAAAAATGCTTAAAAAATTTTAAAGTATACAAAACTAAATAAGAAAAAAAGTATAATTAATTCTTTATGATAGTAAATAATATTTTACTTGGTGGAAAATGCTTGCATATTTTTTAAATATCCTTATAATATTACGTTTTTAAGAGATTTTTTAAAACAATTTTAGGTTTTTGCTTGTTATACTAGTCAAAAAGAAAAAATTATTAATTTTAAGCATTTTTAAAGGGGATTCTGAAATCTCATTTAGAATCCCGATGAAAATATGAAGCCAAAACTTAAGAAAACAATAATTTTCTTGCAATTTTTGCAAAATTTCTAATTTTAGAAAATTAGACTATTTTAGAGGAATGGTAAAACTTACATATTCCATATGTTTTCATCTTCATAAAAGTATTTGTGTCTTGTGTTTTATAAAAATACAGCACAATTTAAAAGCAATTTTCTACTACTGCTTAAAAAAATTTTCTTAAAAAGACATTGAGTGCCATTTTTAAAAAATAGTTGGAGAGAGAGTTTTCTATATTTTTTAATATAAATAAAAATATATTTTTCAGTTTTTTCTAATTTCTGTGATAAAAACTAAACTATTCAGCTTATCTTAATTCCCAGAAAAATACAAAGAAATATCAAATGCCCGTTGGACCTATTCTATAAGAAAACTTTTTTTTTCATGGTAATAATGCCTATTGGAAAAATTATTTGCATGTTAAGGATATCTTTGCAAAGTATGAAATACATATCTTTTATTCTTTAAAATATAAATTTAATAATACATCTTTTTTTATATAAGCTATGATAAAATAATAAAGCAGCAAAATTTTTTGAACGATATTTGTGATGTAAATTTTTATTACCGATATTGCAATAACACATAATTTTAAATATCAATGAGAATAAAATACATATGATACTTTACGACAATGCTTTTATACATTTTTAATATATGTGAAATGAAAATGTACGATATTCAAGGTACTGCTAAAAATTTAACATATTTGCATAATGATATTTACTATAACAAAATAATGCATTATTTATACAAGACCAGACATATTATGAATGTTTCAAAAAATTTGTTTTTCGAGTAATATATGAACATTCTTATTTTACCACATATTTTGAATATGTATTTTCTTCAAGATAAATTTTTTCTGAATAAATCTAAACATTAATAAAATTACTTTTTTTAATAAGATCGTTGAAAAATTGAGAGCGGGAAAAACAGCCGATAATTCCAATTATTTGAATAATAACTGATTTATTAATGGTTATGGTTGAACAGATGATTCCATGAAGACAAATCGACGTATATGTACACAAAAAATATTATAGCAAATTATTTACAATAATGCAAAACGCACTCGTTATAAACAAGCTTTACAACGTTCCGGAAGCGGCTCTCAGAACAGCTCCACTAGTAAGAACTCTTTCTCTACTATCACAGAAAACGCGCACAAATAGATTCTGATCCCGACTGCACTCTATTCTGAACTCAACTGATATTTGTTTTAAGGGTCCTTTATCAGTGACGTAGCGTGCAGCCCCGCAACTCCCGCATGCGGGGGTGGGCCAGAGTTCTAGGGGGCCCAAGGCCTGACTGCCGCCAAGTACCTACCCTTTGTAAATTCCAACTTGGGGGGGGGGGGCCGAAACCTGACTTGTGGCCCAAATATTCTCCGTTACGCCACTGTCCTTTTTTAGCCTCATGGAAATTTCCAGAAAGGTTGACTTTAAAGATCTCTCGATGACGTCTTGGCGACACCATATTTTTTCGCCAAGTTTGATGTCAAGGAAGATAAATCACCAATCTAGTAACTTTCATCACGCCTTCTACGGTTGTTGTAATCTTATTAAAATTCATGCTGGAAAGCGAACTTTGCCTGTAAAACAATTTCCCCACAAGGAGAGTGTTGTTGCAGGAGAACAGGAAAACAACATACGTGACGTGTTTCAATACCTTACTTTATCCCAAGAAAATAAGACACATTCTAAGTCTATTCTTAAATATCATCTGACAGAAAATAAAATTTATTTTCGGCTTACACTACATTTTAACAGGAAAATTTACTCCTAAAGAATGATGAAAACTGCACATGTGTTCAATGTATATATATATATATATATTACTGAAGAAAATTCCAGGTTTTTTCTTATCATCGAAACAGCGTCATTCCAAATCTTTTGATAGTAAAATTATTCATGAAGGCTTTTAATATGCAGCAAAAGAAAAATGCATTAGTCCTTAAGCCAGTCATAAAATTCCACACGTACAAACTGTCTCCTCCCGTTTCCTCCTTTTTTTTTATAAAAAAAATCGAATTCGACGATACAGTTACAAGGACCGACAAATTATCTCACGGAAACTAAATCCTTCTCATAACTACCACACTATTTTTTTTTTATTTTTCGAAAAAAAAGCCACCTCCACACAAACCTGTCTCGACTGCTGATTAGATTTCCTATACTTCGAAGCCTTACAAGCATCGATGTTTAGGCTTAGCAAATGTCAAAAGACGAACAAGAAGCAAAACCCCAACAGCTTGTCATATTTCCTCAGAATAAAAACAAGACAACAAAGATTTCCACTGTCTCTTCGATAATCTGTTCATCTGCCTTCTTCGAGGGAAAAAGAGAGGGAAAAAAGACAGTCCTTTCATTCATTCGAAGTAAAGGGTTGTAGAAGGGACACAACCGCGGTTCCAGTTAACGATTTCCGATGACGGTGACCTCATTTTCGACTGTGAATGGAGGATAGGAATAGATTGGCGCTGGCTTTAATCTGCCATGTAAGGGGGCTGGAGATGCTGGACTTATTGATAGCTGAGATATTTTAGCTGGAGTGGGGAGGGAGAGAGAGATGTACAGAGAATTTTGAACTTTCTAGTGGCATTCGAAATTGGAATTGCAGAATTTTCGGAATGGAATTCTAACCGATATCGTAATCTTCCGCCGGTTTTTTAAATTTTGCTCCCATGATTGCTTCAGGAAATTTTATTTTCGATGAACATTTCAGAACTATTTATAAATGAGTAAGATTTTATATAAGTATAAAGATGGTAAATATTTTCTTTTTAATGTAGAGTAATTCATTATAGATGGAACTTTCTTGATGACTTTTTAAATGCCAACGGGCTAATGGATTGTATTTTAGTATTTTATAGATGAACTTTGTAAAAAATTGTTTATATAAACTGCAATTAGCGTTGTAATCTGCTATTACAATTAAAAATTGAAAGGTTTTAAAATAAAAATATTATTTATTATTTACTTTACTCTTCATTCTTGAAGAAGCTTCACATAATTCTGCTTCGTGGAATTGATTTGAATACATGACTTTTAACGAATCATTGACGTCTTTTATTCCTCTTTTCCAAAATTTTGAATAAATTGACCATTTCTACTCAATGAATAATTTTTTTTATTGAAATCAGCGTATCACACGGGGTCTACAGAAGTAAGTAAAGCAAACAAAGTAAGATAAATAAACTAAAAGGTAAATAAAAAAAGTTACGAAATAATGAAATAACAAAAACAAATAAGTTACAAATACGAAAAGTTCATTACAAAATAAAACAATTCCGTAACACACAAAACCAATACAATGAAGTTACAAAAAACGGAGAAATGAAAAATTTACAAAATCAAATCAATAGAGGTACAAAAAAAAATGTGAACGAAGCTTTACTTGAAACAAGCTAAAAAAATATTAGGGGGACAGTTGATTTTAAGAGCATGCAGTTTAACTTTCAGGCCTTTTCTTTCTTTCTTAAATTCTGAACGAAAAAGATAAGATGTTCAACATTTTGCTAACCACCAACATTACAGTAACAAAGTGCACAGGTTAAATCTGTTGAGATACACTAAAATTACCATAGCCATAAGGAATTTTGTGATTTTATAATTTGTAAAAAAAATGATCACACAAGGGGGTCTTTGCGAAATTGTCGGAACAAATTTCTTTGTCAGAAAAGAGTGAGCTGAGTGTTCCAAAAAAGTGACAATATTTTCTTCAGTTCTTTTTCTTGTCAAACGATTTGGGAATCTTTACTGATATTTCAATTCCCTGGTTGGTTGAGGACTTTGCCAAGAAATCAGACCTTACGTTCTTAAAAATTCCAGTATAGACACGAACAAAAGTAAAAGACACTTTGGAACAGGTCTTTAAATATTATATAATTTATAACTTCCTCCCGAAGAAGAAGACGTGATATATGTAAATTATGTCGTGTATTTAAGTATTAGCTTTCGGGTTCGAGAAGGAGAGAAAGAGAGAGGTTGGAAGCTAAAGGAAATCAGTAAGGATTAACGTAAGATAACGTAAAGTTAGGCGAGAGCACTTCGTTGATTATTTGATTAATATTAAGATTGGAAATTTGGTCAATTAGTTGTTAAATTGGGTGAAGTCGGTTTGGATAAGATTAATATTCCCAGTAACATAGGAAAATTATAACTTCAAATAATTACAAATAAAACTCATATATAAAAAATATTAAAAAAAATTAAGATTAAAAATATAAGTAAATTTTTTTTTTATAACTTAACAATTCTGAATGTAAAATTTTAAAATGACAGTTCTACTTCTTTTAAAAAGTTCTAATTGCCCTCTAATTTGTTCTAATATTTTAGTAATTTCTTAAATAAAGTAAATTTTAGCAAAATATTTTTTCCTTCATTTTCCACCTTTCACTTATTTTTAATTAAATTTTAACGCGCCTCATCAATTAAAATTAAAAATAAAATTATTTTGCACTAGTTTAATAACATCTTTCTTTCCCATATCATTTTCTTTTTCAAGTCATTTGAATTTATTATCTTTTAATGTGTGAAAGCTCATTTATCAAATGTCAGAAATATTAAAGAAAAAAATTTCTAATTATTACAGAGACAGAGAAGTAATAATGAAACTGAGCATATTTTAAAGGAATTTATGAAACTTAAATAAGCCTTATTCAGTTTTAATTACATAATTAAAAATGTAATTAAAAACAACGGTATGAAAAATAACAAGTAATTAAAAAAAACATTTTTTTCTGAAATATCAGGTTATTAAAAATATATTTATCCTTTTTTAATTATAAAATTATTAATAATATTAATTGCTAAACAAAATAAAATTCAATTTTAATGAGATCTGATATTTTTCATTTTATCTCTTGGCTTCAATTCTCATTACAATTTAACTCTGAAACTTGTTACACAAAAAGAATTCTGGAAAAAAAAGAACCTTTTATCTTTGAAAAAAACTTCAAGAAAAAGAAATATGAATTTACCGAAAAAGTATCATTAATCTATATGAAGGCCTCAAATGCGTTTCGTGAACATTTGCTTGCTTTCCTTTCTTTCTCTGCGCGAAAAAAAGGTATAAAACAACAAAAAATAACAGTTGTTTTTATTCCTGGCGTTTTATCAAAGTTTCATTAACAGCTGCAAGGCTTTAGGGAATACTTCCAGGGGAAAATGAAGTTTTTTCCCTCCTAAATGTTCAAAACATTTATCCTCCAGACATATACATTATAAAAATAATATTTTATTATTGGATTGAAAGAGCCTGTAGGGAATATGTGTTCCGCTTTTTTTTCCAGGTCAAATTTACATTTATTAAAAACTTGCTGTTCTTTCTGTATCAGGAAAGAATCCATTCAAGATAATAGAACAAAAAAGTCTACTATATCTTGTTAACTTTCTAAGGAGAATGTATCTTTCCAAATATTTTGTTACATAGATAGTATTTTATTGAACGTTAAGATAAATGGAATAAAGTTTTCGACCAAACTATATTATAGTTTTTATATTTTTATCTTTAAAAGTTATTTCTTTCGAACTTTTTAAGAGTTAAATATGAACTGTTATTTTACCAAGGCAATTGAAAGAAATATTCTTATTATTAACTATATAACCTATGTATCTATTTCAGTATAGTTGCCATAAACAGTTATAGTACTATTATAGGACAATATGCAGCTATTATGTTTACTATTTTTAACAAAATGATCGCGGAGTACATAATGTTTAATTCAAGAGCATTATTTTCTTCAGACTTAATATTTATTAATTTTTTTTTATTATTCGTCAATAATTTTTAAACAACAAATGAAAACTTTAAACTAGATTTCCAGATAAATTTGTAACATTAATGTTGTATACTAAATGTTAACATACAAATCATTAACATTAAATGAAATTTTTATTACTTTTGAAATTATTCTTAACATTAAATGAAAAATTTAAATTATATTTTCAGAAAAATCTGTAATATTAATGATGCAATACATGTTTTCTACCTTCTAACAGAAATTAAAAATAATATTTAATCATATTGCAATTGGAAGTCACTTTAGAATCATCTTCGAAAGTTACAACACCTTTTTCTTATAATAATCAATGTTACAATAACTATATATTATTTTTATAGAAGCATTTAATATAATTAACATTAAATACGTTGTAGATCAATGGTCGGCAACCAATGACACGTGGTATAATTTTTAGTGGCACTCTGCACTACTTAAAAAATTGTCAATTTTTGAATGGTTGGAAGTTGATAAATTATTAATGAGCCTTCTTGACAAACATCTTCAGAATTACGAGGAAAAGGAATTTCGAAAAAAATCTGAAAAATAATTCTAAAAATAAATTTACAGCTCTATTTTGTAAATTATTAAATGTCATTACTGGAGAGATTTAACTGTTTGAAGAGAACAAATTGCATGTACTCTGCTTTCCACTTTGGGTTTTACATATTTATTCAAAACTCTTTCCTCATATAAAAAATAATTCGATTCCAAAAAAAAAACTGTTTAACAAATTAATGTTCAGAATCGTGTCAAATATAAAGTCACACATTATACCACTGATTTTGCTATATGAAAGTAGAGCGGTGCTGGGTCCCTATTAACATTTTTATTTATCCATTGTGACGGGAAATACTTATATTTTACGTTGTATATTTCTTACTTTAATAAATATCTTTAAAAAACTCATAATATATTGCTATTTTAATTTTTTTAAAATTTTGTTGAAGAAATAAATATATTTTATGCAGTTTATTTCTTTTATTAAGAAATATCTTTATAAATGGTGCAATATTATACTATAATAACACTGTATATATATATTATTCACCTCTGTCCTATCGCAGGAATCGAATTATTTCAAAAATGTCCTACTGTGTTGCACGCTGAATTATATTGGTAGATTGGTTTGGCACGACAAAGTTAAAAGGTTGCCGATCCCTGATGTAGATTCTATACAGCAATGGTACTTCTTTTCCCAAAAGTATTCTTTCACGCTATACATTTTAACCCTTTGAAGCGCGGAAAAATAAATTCGCTGAATTTTTCAAAATAAAATTATAAATGCAATGTATGGAACCTAAGAACAGAGAAAATACCTTTAAAAAAATTAGAGTACATTCCCCCCCAAGGGGGGAGGTGGTTTCATAGAAGCACCGCGCACTTACGACATAATTCTCGGATGAACAAAAAAAATGATTTGCGTCAGATTTGTAAGTATATTCTTTATATATTTTGTAATAAATTTACTAAAATATGCGATATTAAATATTAGAATTACTTTTTAAATATTAAATAATACAAAATATAACTATAAGCGATTAAAATCAACTGCAATAGCCAGTAAAGTTTTTTTTTCATTGTTTCTTTATTATTAAATTATTAAAACCATGCAGTAATACTGAAATAATAAACCCCTCCCCAAAATCAATGGCAAAACCCCATAATTTATTAGTTATTTCACTGCCTGAGTCAAAGAAAAGAAAAAAAAGGGCTAAATCTCTCACGTGTGCGTGCTATAAGCCGGAGAAGAAACGGGCAATTTTCATGTTCTAGGTGCGCGGTGGTATCAGTCTGAAACCACACGAAAATATCTTTATATAAGGCACTTTTCATTATTTATCATACTAAAAATTAGTTATGCTATTAACAGCATATGCAGCAAAAATGTGCATACCTTACTTTTAATTTTTGTCTATTTTTGTTTGCTAAAATAAATCTTTTTGAAAGTGGTTAAAAAAGGCTTTTAAAATGATGCATTTTTTTCACAGAAATAAGAGTTTTCTGTCTCGTGCTGACATCTAGTGTCTTTTAAAAGAGTTAAAAGATATGTTTAAGATTAATGGTTTCATTGAAATACCATTGCGCGTTTAGAGATATTTTTTAGAAAATGGTGGTTTCAGAGAGATACCACCGCGCGTTAAAGGGTTAAGCATGAATCTTGCCTTACCAAAATTATTGAAAAAACATAATTTTTTAAAAATAGAAATTAGTTTAATGTTTTTGCGTCATACTTCCATATACAGTTAGATGAATTTTATACATTCTAAAGTATGTTAGATACTACACAAAACTATATAATTTGCTTACCACTTTAAAATATTTGCAAATTATTAATAGGAAAATGTCTGAATATTTCTTTCAATTCAAAAGCAGGCCAGATAATAAATTCAAATTACTCAACCAATATTTTAAATAATCGCAAAGAAAAAAACATCTTGATTTATATATTAACTGTAATATTAAACAATTTATATCATGTAAAATAAATTAAATCCAACAATTAATACTACATTTTGAGATCTCTAAAATAATAATATTGTCTTTTTGACTTTCCCTTGACTTATCAATAACAACAATAAGAAGAAATTTAAAATAAATATAATATTGTAAACCATCATTTTTTTTAAAAAACTGCATACATTGTTTATAAATATAGCATAGAATTTAACACAAATGCTTATAATATATTCTAAGAGCTAATTATATTTATTTATTCCAATGGATAATATTAAAACACACACAAAATGGCAAACGATTATCATTTCAACTTACGAAGCAAAAAAGTGTACATTCGTCAGAGCGATAAATTCTTCTAGAATAAACTTCATTTTACGATTAAATTGTTTGTTACACAGTATCAAAACATCGGAAGCCTTTCATTCTTAATCAGTTACAACGATGATACTAACTCCTTTTTAATTGCTGTAACAACCACCACCCGTTGTCACCGTCTAGACTAGAACGGAAATCGTCTTTTTGTTTTTTTGCATACTTAATTGTTCAATAGCATTTGTGATTATGCAAAATTGTGTATCCAAAACACTTTCTGTTAGTGTTATTTAGAAATCTTTTAATTCATGTAAAAGGATCTAAACATACAAAAACTGACTTCTATTCATTCTTAAGAATATTTTAACTTTTGGAAATATATTTAAAATCTTTTTAGAGAAAATTTCTTTCATAAAAATTCGGTATCTTTTAGTCACAAAATTACAATATTGAGACAGATGAGGTCGTTATGATAAATGATTATCCCCAGGGACATTTTAAGGCATAGGCCAACTGGGCCCGGGCCCAGGCCCAGGGCCTTGTCTCGTTCTCGACAGAGTTTTAATAAGATCATGATTATAATAATTTTAACGATCAAATGTTATTTCTAGTTGTATTCTCCCAAAAACTGGGAATTTTCGACTATATGTCAACTGGCAACAGTGGCAAGACTGTATAATAATCTGATGACCGATGTCCATGCATAGGCCTAGGCCTACCACCATAAACCATCTTTACTCATTAAGTCAAAAAGCCTTAATTGGTCGAGCCGATTTGTTCGATTGTAAGTCATGCCCATTTGTTTGTTTCGGGCAGGGGCGTAGCTACCGCCATATCAGTCATATCAATGATACGGGGCCCCCAAGCTATAAGGGCCCCCACATGTATAACTACAGTCCCACTAACATGGCTTCCATATCTAAAAAAAGGGTCCCGAAGGAATTTAGATACAGGGCCCTTCAGAGCTAGCTACGCCAGTGGTTTCGGGTTACTGTTTGTACGAGTATTTGACAATGTATGCTATGTACAATCTACTTTTAAGGGGCATTGGTGGAGCCTACATTTGTGTAGGGGCCCAGGGCCTACTTTTACGTAGGGGCCCGGGGCCTCAACAAGTCTTAAGAAGTCCCTGATCGCCCCACAATAATATAATCCCACATGATCTTTGTAAGATTTTCCAATTCTCATAACTTTTTGTATTGTAAAATTGAAATGATTACACGTATTAAGAGGCTTTATAAATATAAGAAATTATTTCTAAAATATATGAAGCAACTATCCCAAGGTTATGAAAATAACAAGAACTATAAAGATTTATATGAATAAATAATATAATATGAATTTAACCCACAACATGAACTAGAAAAGTCTAACACATCTGAAAGATTATTTTGGCTTAACGTTAATCAGGGATTATCAGGGAATCAGATTTTGTTTTCAAATGACTTCTAATATTATTAAAGCCTAGTCTATTCTTAAAAGTAAAAGCAAGGTCATTTTTTGATACATTTTAGGGTAGTTAAATTATTGTTCTAAATCGTAACTTTTTTCCTTCGAACAACCCAATTGCACAAATTATTATTTTAAATAAATATCAAAAAAAGTGTTGGAATTATCTAAAACACTATGTAAATTTAACTGAATATACCATGATTTTTTGTTGAAAATAAAACAATATGAATTCTTTACATATTTCTATTAGATGTCGAAACCATCCTGAAATATCAATACGTTTCTTCAAAATAAAGAAGCAAATTAACCATTTATGATTGTGGTTATATTGTATATATATATATATACGAGGGTGAGTCGGAAAATAAGTTTTCCCTGTTAATTGTGGTCAGAGTTGAGTTTGAAAGTCAAAGCATAGGATGAGATCTTAAACATAAGACATAAGTTTATTTTTCCACATAAGTACCAAGTACATTTAGACATTTGTCATACCGCTTGATGAGCATCAAAAGCCTCTGTAGGGAACTTCAAGGCTTTGCATGCGGAAGTAGCGTTTATTTTTGCGTCGACTTTTTGGAGGTTGGAACCATCAATGCTACGCGGCACTTTAAACACCCTGTCGAAAATGAAAGAGGTGATTCGGAAAAAGTGACCAGGCTTTTCAAATTAGTGTTCTGTTATTGGATGACAATGTGAGACCACATTAGGCAACTGCAACGCAAAACCGTACTGGAACTATTGGTCTGAGTACCTACACCATTCACCATAAAATCCTGATCCTGCACCAAGTGAAGTTCATCTGTTTCCGGCTTTGAAGAAGAGTCTCGACTAAAGGGGTTTTGGAAGCAATGCTGAAGTCAAACAAACCGTTAAACGCTTCTTATGTATGCTAACCCCTGAGGTTTCCTAGAGGGCTTTTTGAAGCTTATCAAGCGGTATGATATATGTCTCAACGTACTTGGTACTTATGCGGAAAAGTAAAGTTACGTCTTATCTTTAATGTCTCATTCTATGCTTTGACTTTCATACACAACCCTGACCACAGTTGACAGGGGAACTTGTTTTCAGACTCACGTGCATATATATATATATATTATTGTTATTGAAACTGGCAATATTTTGTGGTGTATTCGAATTGCTTGAGATGTTTGTGTGAAACTGTTATTCCTTTCAGTGTAAAGGTGTTTGACTATAAATGAGCTTTCCATAAACAAAACTTAAAGGGAACTTTATAACTTTAAATCGAACGTTAAGAAAACATGAAACAACTGAACCAAATGAAATTTTTTTTTCAGTTCCTTTAAAAATACTGATTTTTTAAAAATTTGTTTTATGTTATATAATTATTCTCAGCAAAAAAATATCTACTTTAATGAATTATTATGGAAAAAAAGCTCATTATTTATATAAAAACGCAATATAAAAATAAAAATCCCCTTGCAAATTCCTTATACTTTAAAATCATATCAATCAAATACTCGTACTAAGAACAATGAAAGTTATTGATTCTAATTTCAATTATCGATAAAAATGAATATGCTCTACCTGAACTTTTAAAACTCCCTTTTCTTCCTGATTTTCGAGTAAAACCTTGTATACACAAACAAGTGAATTAAAAAAAATAAATAAAAAAAGAGCAAAGTTTTATTAAACAAGAAAAACTTTCAAGTATAGGCAACTGTAAGACTGAACAAATTGATTTTGGAGCAATTACCTCCCACAATTTGTAACCATGAGTTTTTTTTATCCAATAGAAACAATTTATCTCAGAAGATGACGGGAAGCTTAAACGAGAAACCTGTAACAGGTGCGTTTAATAAATGAATCCTCGTCTCCCCCTGTTCGGTCGACCCTTTCATAACGATCGTTTGATGTTGGCCTTAATTACGAGAGAAGTAGAGATCGCCAGTTTTAAATTTGCATCACGTGACGAAAGTAAGACTGAGTAACTTTGTAGCTGCCGCTAAGATTTGAACCCTTTTGGAAGGCTTTTAGACACTTAGATGAGATTCAAAATTGTATTCTTATTTTGATCAGAGCAGATAAAGTGCTTTTAAATGAGAAACCTTAAGAATTCTGAATTCACAGGATGCATTTGCTTTTGATTATATATATATATATATATAGTAAAATAAAATGAAATAAAATAATAAGACAAAATTATACTACCCACAAAGCTTATATTGCGCGCACGCACGCACGCACGCACGCACGCACACACAAACTGTGTTTAAACAGGGTGTTGCCAAATTCGAACGAGAGATTAAGAGGGGTGATAGTAGGCAACATAGGGACGACAAATCAATACAGAACAGGGGGTCGCAAACTACGTTTAATCGGTAAAAGTCGTGATAATAGTAGCCGTCGGGAGAACGATGAGCCAGAAGAGGGGAGTAGCCAAACAAATGCAGGAATTCGGAGTGCCGTGGTAGGGTTGAAGAAACCTGCAAGTATACACATTTCCCACTTCTCTCCCGGAGTTGCAGCAGGTTGGATTGGGTACTATGCACCAGAATGTGTGGTTCATACACGATGGTGCACTATCACATTTTTCGATTGCGGTGCGTAACCACCTGCATGCTACATATCCCGGGAAGTAGATTGGACGCGGCCCTGTTGCTTGACCTCTACATTCTCCGGACCTCAATCCATTCTATTTCTTCTACTGGGGCTCCCTGAAATCGTCTGTGTGTGCGACACCGGTGTCTATTGTGGAGAATTTCACTGTATAGATCGTCGTTGCTTCAGCTGACATCGCTTGCACACCGGATTTGCTGGAAAGGGGCCGGACAATCCTTTGTCCGTAGATGTCGGCTGTGCTATGACATACCCGACCGCAACCTCGAACAATTCCTGTGAGAATCACTGTCGTTGCATTGTTCACGTCAAGCTGTGCTGACTTGTTCGTACTATAAACATGCTTACGTCTAATAAATGAATTTATTTCCTTTTTCATTTCACTTGACGTCATACCCTTCATAAGTGTTTTTTTTAAATACTCCCGACTAGACGTGGTTTGCAAACCCATGTTCTGTGGTGATTTATCGTCTCCCTACTGCCTACTATTAAACTTCCGAATTTGTAGGCTAAATTTCAGCATAACACCCTACATGTTTGCTGTGTTTATACATTTGTTGCCTAAACAGTTAGTTCTTTTTTGTTAATTTTTAAGTTTTAATTTTTTACAAAAAAACCAAATCCTATTATTTACATCAATCCAAAAAATAGTAAATAGTTTAATAAAGAGAGAGTTTCATTCGTACTAGTTCACTTTTTATCGATATTTTATTATAATTTCCCTGCATGTGTTCAAAAAAGTAAAATATTTTGTTTGCAAACCTCATGCTTCCTTAAATAATATAATATATTTAATCCTTATAGATATCTATGCTAACTCACGATGAAAATAGAGATATAGGATTTGAAAAATTAAATGTCACGCTATATTTAGAGGTATTTCTGCCTTTCGAGAACTTTTTTATCTGCGAAAGAACCCTGATGAGTTTCGAAAATAGAAGATTAAATCTAGGATTAAAGATGATAACACACTACGAATTCCAAAACTTTAGGAACTTTTGAAATAAGCCAATAAGTAAATAAAAAAGAATTCGGAATATAGAAAATTTCGATTGTTAAACTATTTTTTTCAAACAATATTTTTGAACAATCTGATTTGCATAGTACAAGACATGTATCAGGGATTTTTATATAAAAAAAAAGATTTTGTGCTTGTATTGAGCTAGTAGTCTTTACAATCTTATTTATGTGCATGCAATTCCATGCATAAACATTTTTAAAACTTTTTTTTGTTTCTTTATTCACAGGTTTATCGCACATTTCCGTAAACTGATTACCAGTTAAAAAATTTTAATTATAGATTGCGTTTTATTAAAATTGTTCTACAATTGTTTAAACTGTGCAAAATTGTGTCAATCGTAATTAAAATTGTGATTATAAACATGATATAAAATATTGTTATACATTTATTTCAAAAAATGTTCCTTTTTTTAAAGATATTATTAATAAATGCTTTTTAAACGTTTATGTTTTAAATCACTATTATTATATATTCCACTGTATTTTTTTCAGTTTAAAAATCTTTTATAAAACGCTTCGAGAACTCGGGATTTTTTTTTAAAAAGCAAAGACAAGTTCCAAGAAAAAAAAAAGCTTTAATTTTTTTTCATACCTTTCAATCGCTGGTACCTTTTTTGATTTCGACCTTTAAAATATCCGATGCGTGAAATCTAATGATACTTCAAAGAAATATTTGAAAAAAAATAAAAAGAAGGTAATGTGTTAAGTTGTTTTGCGGAAGAAAATTCGACGCATAATTAAATCAAAAATTCAACGAATAATACCAGAATATATTCTTAGCATTAAAAAAAAAAAACCAAACGATATTTTTTAAAGTCTATCTTTTCTTTTATTATTTTTCCACGTTTCGAATGTTTCAGATTCTTTGTGATTCTCCCCCCTACTATTCTCCCTATTCTATAAAAATACAAATAACTCAATAAAAACACATCGGACTATTTTTTTAAAAAAAAAACCTACAATTCAACATTTCTTTCCAGCTGATTGAAAAAAGAAATTCTAAATTTACGTTTTTATGGTTCCACTATCGCTACAAAGAAGCGGATAAAATAAAATAAAAACTAAAAACAAAAACACCAAAACACTCGATTTCCATCCTCATTCTTTTCAACATTTAATTTTCGCTTTTTCGCGCTGCCCTATTCTCTTTTATTGCTTCGTTTAAAAAAGGAAAAACTGTTCCTTTTTTCTTTTTACATCGAGAAAGACGGCTCTTCTTTCTTGTTTAATACAGGAAGACGCCTTAAGCCCTATTTCAACGGTTTGCGCGAAAAATTATTCCAAAGCGAAACAACGCTATTGCATCTCTGCATCCACACAGCCGTACTTTTTGCCTATTGCACTGGCATGGAGGCAGAAGCGGTTGCTATAGTAACGGTTTTCTCCCCCACATCTGCCCCCTTTCGACACCGTTCGAACCGACAATAAAGTATACGCGTTCTTTTTCGCAATTCTACTCAGAGAACTGGCGAGTGAAATTCACGTATTTGCCATTCGGTAACGAATTGTGTGGCACAAATATTGAACATGCATTGCTTTTTTTTTTGGAATTGTGAAAAATAAAGATATTGTAGATGTAGACGGGTAGAATAAGAATATTTGGATGAGACAAAAGGGAACGATGTGAAAGATGACTGATTTCTAGAAAACAATCTTTATTAAAATTTTTTCAATCACAAGTTTTCTAAAACGAGGAATATGGGACAAAAAGAAAAAAAATACCTAACTTCTAAAGGATATGTCGAAGAATAAATTTTATACTGATGTTTTCGCTATTTTTTTACTCTACTTTATTTTTCAACTGGTTTTTAAGTTATTTATTTATTGCCATTATTTTTTAAAAATACAGAAGATTAATACGCTTTGTGATAAAAACTTTTCAAAGGTTATATCACAAAACGTTGTTGTTTTACCCAAAGAAAATTATTCTAATATTTAACCTTATACGTGGCGACTCGTGCCACAGTTTCTTGATAATCCCTTTGAAAGGGAATTTAAAGCGCATCTTCCCTATCCAAAAGGGAAATTTAAATAGTTGAGAAAGGAGTAATTAATTATTTCGGACACTGTGGCAACGATAATTTTACATTGATTTATTTAAATTGAATCGATTGCTATGCATAACTTTATCATCTGATTTTATGTTTGTTATGCTAGTACGGTAGTAGCTCTAAATGTTAAGTGGTTTGGTTTGAGAATAAAATGATATGGAAGAAATATTTGAAATATTTACTTGGAATAAGAAAAAAATATTACATTTTGTTTTAAACTTCAATATATATAAATGTAATGACTTCTTCTAACTCTTTAACTTTACCCCGTTAAATTATTTCCTAGTTCTTTCGCACAAGACCGTTATAATCTTAATTTAATTGCTCGTGCGCATTTGTATCCAATCACGACTCCTGTTACAAAAGAGTCGTACGACCTTCACCGCCAGTGTAAAAACTCGGAGCAGACGGTTACGCTCCGAAACAGACGGTTACGGAAATAATTTAAAGGGGTAACGTTAAAGAGTTAGAAGAAGTCATTACATATATATGTACATATAGTATATATATATATATACAGATAATTTAATTAAGATAATTTAACGCTAAACAATGTTTTTAAATTCATTTAAAATACGTGTTCATTTTATATTTACACATTTAAAAACATCATACACTGAAGATATATGAGTTGTATTCACATTAATTCATTTTAACTCTGGAATTTTTTTATCGAAATATTCTGAATTTCAATCTTTTTTAAAGTAAGACGAAAAGTATTTTAAGTCACACTAAACCAATATTTGAGGTAAAAAAGTTATTTTAGACGCTTTAAATTCTGTCTGAAGCAATATTTGTTCAGTTGTATTTATTAAATTACAGGAAACTGTCGAATATATTGCTAAAATGAGAAAATGAGTCTATTTCTTACCACTCTTTTCGCTTTTAGAGTCTGTTAAAACAATATAAATTTTAGTTAAATCGATACAGAACATTTTCAATAATTTTAAAAAATCTTTTAAATGTTCAAACTTAGAAAATTAAAATACATATATTGCAATGTAATTATTACAAAATAAAAATTTTTAAATTTCTTTTTTTTCAATATAAATTTTTAACATCATGTTAATTTTTCGCGTTTAGCGTTAAAAGTTTTTAGTTTAATTACATTCAATTATCAATAAATACTTGTTAATTCACACTTTAAACTGAAATGTGATGCATCTAATTCAGTGGCGTAACGGAGAATATTAGGGGCCCCTGCAACATCAGGGTTTCGGCCCCAAGCCAGATCTTAGATGGATTGCAAAACCATAACCTTTGGCGCTCCCTAGAATCTTAGACCACCGCAATGCGGGGGTGTAGGTTATGCCACTGATCTAATTATACATTTTTTTGCCAGAACTTACATCATTTTTAAGTTTATTGATAATATACACAATAGAAATAATTTAAATAAAAGAACTATTTATATGAATTATTATAATTATCTTAAATGCATAACATGCATATTTTTAGTGGAATTAAAGTTATTTGAATAAACTCGTTAATAATTATTAACGAAAAGCGAAAATTATGCCACTAACTAGTTTTTAGCTTGTAAATTCATAAAATCCTTATGAATTGCAGGAATTTACTAACATATCTTTAATAAAAATCAACTCTATAAATATTTTAGTTCATATACTTACTTTTAAGATTTTAAAATAAAATGATATGATATTAACGAATGGAAGTGTAAAAGAAGACAAGAGTTATCCATGAATTATTTTATTGCAGAAAAAATTGTTTGCAAATCTTAGAAATACTGATAGTAAATATTCGTAACTTTTTTTTAAAAACGATCTTTTTTTAAAAGGTTTTAAATAACAGGTTCACAAGTACACTTTTTGTACACGACATTTTTTGTTCTCTCACGAATCCCCCCCCCCCCAGTTTTTTTTAAAATTCTAATTTTGAAAGTGTAATCAGAAGACTGTCAGTTTATGCCCAAAGATTACAGGGTTATCAGAAATGAATGCCCGATTCCGATTACAAAATATAATAATTCCTAGATGATTAAACGGAAAATGATAATTATAACATGTCATTGCAAAGATAAAATATGAAATGTTTTTCGTAAGTTACGTTGTTTGACGTAAAGTAAATACGAGTTGATTGATAAAATGATCGTTTTGCATAACTTCATCCATGTATAGTGGTAGTAATTTAGACGTTGCAACTCGTCACTATGGTTCAATGCTTGCACGGTTTTCAATTTGAACGGCTTAAAATGCGATTTTTCTCAGCCCAGTCTATAAGGTAGACTGAGGTAACACAAATACACGACTAGCACGAAGCGTCGATTTCTTTGGACTGCGTTTTGAAGTCCCCCCCTCTCGCACTCTTTCAACATTCTTTGGCGGAAAACCTGGTCGACCTAGACCTTTGCCTTAACATAGGCATCAAATTTTTTGGAACTGTTTATTTCATCTTCTTATACTCATAGATGTTGGTGCATTTCTGCGGTGCTTTCTCCGAAATTCACGCTGAATTGTGATTAATGTCACACTTTTTGCAAACAAGAGCACACAAAACGCCTTCTCCCGCGGCGACGCCATTTACATTTCTGTTCACAATTTCAAAAACACCTTGATTACAACATTGCTATCACCTTTTTGACAAAAACAATGTTACAAACTCAAATTTTCATATTGTATCTTTATAATGACATATTAATTATCATTTTCTGTTAATCCATCCGGGAATCATTAAATTTTGTAATTGGGTCATTCATTCCTGATAACTCTGTATAAGTGATTTGGTCTACTTCATGTATTATCTACTTTGTATTCTGGAGTTATCCAGGATACTAATCACATTTTTCTTTATTTTGTTGCACTTCAACTTGAATACAACATTTAGTTCTTCAGTATAACTATATTTTATGTTTAAGTGTTAATTCGAGGATGCAATAAATAATTTCAATAAAGTGGAAGCTTCGTAGCACAAAAATCAGTTGTATGTTCTGAAATTATAAATCTATCAAAAACAATTGGTGGAGAAGTTTTTAACAATATGCAAATTACTGACATCAAAGAATTGATGCTAGAAAGCCCTTTAGATAGGGAGGGTTTGATAGAATTTTTGACAGCTTATGATTATGAAGAAATCGGTAATGACGAAGATAAAGTTCATCTATTAAGGTATCCGACTATTTGCAACAACTTTAAAAAAAAAAAATGGAGATATGTGGATTTTTTTTTTGTTTGTGATTTTCAGATTTGTTTAGTACATTTCAAGAAAAATATGCCAAAATTAAGAAGAGAAAAAGAAATTATTAATACTACAATGGGAAAAATAGGTAAAAATTTACAAGAAATAAAATAGACAAGGCCCATTCTGTACCTAAATTTTATGAGCAAATTTTCAATTCTGATGTGTTGCTATGTTATTCATTTTTGAAATGACCTTCAAGATTAGAGATATTTTAATTTTTACAAAAACAAGAGCATTTAATCTTAGTTATTATACCAAATTGCTTAAAAAACAGTGATTATATTTACACAAAAGGGACTGTAAATTTTGTAATAAATGAGAGATTGATAAGTCGGAAGGTTAAAACACTTCTACTATTTTACAGAACATGCACAAAAAATTTCAGTGTATTGTTTTCAAACCTTTTTTAGCAATCGCTGGCCCCGTTTGAACATTTTCAAAAAAACACATTTCGAGTAAAACCCGTTTTAAAGTATGGCATATCTTGCTTAAAGTTCTTTTTTTTTTTACTAAAACACTTGTACTTTTTGTTCTAGGGAACGGAAAAATAATATACTTGGTATTTTTATAAAGCTAATAAGATGGCCTATAAAATAAAATCATAAAAAAATTGTCACTTTTTGGCAAAATTTACAATTTTAGGCTAGTCGGATACCTTAAAAGCTGATTTAATTCGCGAGGGTTTGAAATTTGGATCAAGTATGGAACAACATTTTCTTTCTCATGATCCTAACATAGGCGAGCATTAAAATTTTAACGTAATCTAAAGTTTTGTGTAGCAGGATATCAAGAATTATTTGAGCAACTTCAGAAATAAAAAAAAACCCAACAGAAACCGTTCGTAACGAACGAAATTCTTCATTTGAATCAAGGCCGAGATTTGTGTTGGTCATATCTGAAACATCTACTGATGAGAGCATTTTTGATCCAGTTCGTAATAAACGGGCACGCTTAATATCAAGCAGAGATGAATACTTATTAGTTAGTATTCAAATATTAATTCCCTATTTAAATTTGAATTTTTTTAGAGAGTGAATTTTCCATGTACACTAATTTTAATTCTTTTAGTAATAAAAATTTGTTTAATAAATATGTGACATGAATTTCATTATTGCATTTTTTGCACGTTTTTTTAAATATATTTAGAATTTTTCATCTTGTACGTTAATTAAAGTTGTAGTACGTATGCAAAAATTTACCACATGTCGCACCTATCTTTTTACACGATTTTTCTAAGGAACGTATCTACCGAGTAAAAAAAAAGAGGGTGTAAGTATAAATTCAGAGCGTTATTTGGAGACTTATGCGATAGTAAACGAAAGTAAAGATATCATTTCTAGTTTTTACGTTCTATTTGACAAAATTTCATTTTCTTTCGTTTTAAAAGCAACAATTAAAATTTCAAGCAATTGTTTGATATTCATATCCAAACATTGTAATTTTTTTAGTTGAAAATATTCTTCACATTAGTTTTTTTTATTTATTTTCCGAATATCATAAATTGTATGACATTTCCTATTTAATTATTATACATTCCTTAATAATACGATGGTTAATTATTACGTCGACCAAACTATTAATTTTTTCACTCTTTTATAACTAATTGATTAATATACCAATATAAACTGAAATCTAGAAGCATTTCTACTTTAAAAAAGCAAATTAGATATACATAAAAAATTAATTTCGTTCTATAATACATATGAATGTATACTTACGTTTTCTATGACACATACAAAAATATGCAGTCTAATTCAAAAGATAAGTTGGGAAAAACAGAAGCAAAACAACACAATGCGATAAGCGCGCTAAACAATTGCAAACATTTTCACGATGTGTTGCGCTCTTGAAACGACAGCATGATATCGTGTTCTATACTTAGTGATGAAATCGTAGCGAATTACTTTGTTTACCATGACTCAGAGAGGAATGAAGAAACAATCTTAAGCAAAACGAAACTAAAAGATAACGTGTTGAAAAAAATTCAAGAGAGATAATTCTCATACAAAATATGTATAGTATTTTTTTCGTTCGTTTTCCAAATCTTATCTTTGATATTTAGAAATTTATTTCATTAATGGGACTTTATCAGTACTTAAGGCATCCTACCAGATTCGGAGACCAGTTTTTCAAAAAAACTGATATTCAAAAGAATTTCATTGTTTTTAAAAATATAAATAAGTTTGAAGAGTCATAATTATTAAATAAGTAATGTGAATCGCCCCTTGTTTTGAAAAAATATTATTTTTATAAAATTTTAGCAAAGTTTTCTACATTCATGTCCATAAATTAAGGATAATGAAGTTCAGGCAAAGAAAGAGACAGAAGCAAAACAAATTTGACTTATTTTTTAAGTCTTTTTATTAAACAAAAGGTAAAGAGCAAAAAAGATGCTATATGTTTGACATAATTAATAAAAATTGCAATTTTTACTCCCTGGAGCAAATTTCAAAGAAGAACCTATTTACAAAAAAACAGTATAACATGGTTAGTATGATGGTTAATACGGAGTATGTCTCCCGGACGATGCAATACAGGCCTTACAACGCCTACACATGCTGAGTATCGAATTATCAATCTGATCTTGAGGAATATTACACCACTCATTAAGCAATGCCCTCCGAAGTTCCGGTAGGGAGGGGGTTGACGGGCTGCAATTCGTCGGCCAAGCATATCTCATACATGCTCTATTGGATTCAAGTCCGATGAGTATGCTGGCCAATCCATACGGGTGATATCCTCCGATTGAAGGCATTCGTCTACAATGTTTGCACGAAGAGGACGGCCGTTGTCATCCATAAACAGAAATTCAGCACCAATGGCGCCCCGAAACAAACATACATGTTGTTCCAGAATGACATCCCGATAGATGTGGCCTGTCATAGTTGCACTCTGAACACATCAGTTCTGGAACCAAGAATAATTCCTAACCAAACGAGCCATCCTGCACCACCGTAACGGTGTCGTTTAATGGTGTTCTCTTGGTGGTATCGGGTACCTGGCGCTCTCCATATGAAAGTCCGTCGAGAATCAGACTGTATACTAAACCTGGACAAGTCGGAAAACATCACACAAGACCACGGTTGCGATGTCCACAATGCATGCTCTCTACTCCAGGTTAATCGCAGGCGACAGTGAGTTGCGGTAAGGGGAACACATCTGACAGGCCTACGAGCATATAGACCAATGTGCCCTAAGCGTCTGTACACGGTCTGCCTTGAAACTGTCGTACCGGTAGCTGAAGAGAGCTGACGAGATAGGTCTGATGCTGTGCTCCGTCTGTTTCTTTTGGCAGTAACTGCCAAATACCCGTCCTCATTCGGCGTTGTAACTCGGGGTGACCTGTGCTGTAACATCTACTCACATTGCCAACATCTTGGAATCGTTGCCAAAGCCTGGAGATGACACTCTTGGCGATTCCAAGTTCCTCGGATACTTCCAGCTGGGTACGTCCACATTCCAGTCGTCCGATAATTCTACCACGTAAAAAATCATCCAAATGCTTCCTTTGTGCCATAACTATGCGGTTATTGCACTGAAAGGCTTTTAAAGCGCTTGTGAACAATTTTACTTCTTTGCCACCATTCCTTATGTACCCCTCTCTTACACTTTCGTCATTGTGACGTACTATCCGCGCCATCTGGTGGTTTCCTGTAATTTGCATATTCTTCTTCAAGATGTGTGTGATAATTCTACAGGTGAAATTTTTATTTTAGAGTTCAATTTCTGTGTGATTCTGAATTATCCTTAATTTATGGACATGAGTGTATGTTATGAAAAACAGCATAGATAAAAATACATTGGACGCAATGTCATTTAAATTTCATTAATATACTTCTTGATAAATCTGAAGTGTCACAAACTATAGGGTTAAATATTTTGTAAGCATTCAAATGTGTTATTAACGATCTTTGCTCAAAATTACCTTTTGTTCTAAACTAAAAATGGCTGTAAAATGCGATTAAATGTAATTATCATAAAACCTGTAGTTTTCTGCACTCTAAAGGGCTCATAACATAAGTGTAACAACTTTCCTTGCATTTTATTAGATTTTTTTGGAAATATCCCATTTTTCGAGCACAAATTATCGTGAAAATGGACTTCTTCAAAAAAATGCATTTAAGAAATATTCTTAGAAGTTAGGTAAAGTAAATATTAGGAAAACAATTTAAGATTAGCTATATAGTTTTATATATTATTCTTTCTTCTTCCTCAATACTTATATTCCTTTTTATAACTATCCTAGCAACTAACACCTAAAAATACTTCTTCAACTTAGTCGGATAACTTAAGGGGACATATTACCTAAAAATGATAAAAAAATCAAATTTTTTATTATTTCATTTTATTTGTGCGACTCTTCTAAATATATATACAAAATTTCATAGCTCTAGCAACTTTATTTAGTTAGTTTACTAACTTTTTTAACACCCTTCACTTGCATGTAACGAAATCTTTGAATTCAATTTTTACCCATTTTAAAAGGTCAGATTAATTTGCTAACTTGTCCACGACCAATGACAATACAACAATTTGATAATTTTGTTCCATTGTCCTAAACAGGATCATCAGGATTAATGATTTTACCATTTTCAGACCTCATCCCGCATTTTGGCGACTAATTTCAGATACCATTTCCAGATTTGGCGATTAAAAGATTAAGTTACAGCTTTGATTGATGAACCATAAAAGGTTTTTTTTATAACTATAGTTTTAGTTTTTAGTTTAGTATAGATATAGTTACAGTTAAGTTTTTTAAAACTATAATTTATTTTAACATTTTTTTCAAAGCGAAAACATAAGCTAGAACACGTGAAGTCTGCATATAGCTATTTAACTTATTTTTCTGACCTTTAAAACTTTAAATGGCATTTTTCAGGTTTTTATTTTTTACGATAATCGTGTATTTAAAATTCCGGCTTTCTTTATATTCAATATAAAGTTTGGGAACTTTTAATGGTTGTGTTGTATAGTATGTTTCATGTTTCTGTGCATGGTATAAGGATTTATGTAAATAGTTATTTTTTAAAAAATCCTTGAAAATATATTTAGTTATTTGATTTTTACTGTTTTTTATAGTATCCGTGACAAGGAAAAGATTGTACAAATAAAAGTATCACTCGTAATAATTTCATGCACAGGATTGTGAAAAACACTTCCAAGAATATTAGAAAAATATTATTCAAAAATATTGAAATTTGTAGAAGTAGGAATTTTAAAATATTGAAGTATTTTTAAGAAAGCTTAAAACGTTAAATATTTTTTGCTTAAAAATGGTGTATCTTAAAAAATATTTTTTCATGTGTGCTCAAATAGGGTATATGTAAACATTTTCATATAAATGCATAAATAAAAAAACCGTGTTCATGGTATCGTGTCCTCTTAACGTATAGATTTAACATTCATTTCCTATTTATTATAAGGAACACAGAACACATACTTTATATATAGGAAGAAATGAAAGGATGAAACTATAACAGTAGAGATGATAGTTTTTATAATTACTGAAGTTAAAACATAATTAAAATAAGGTAATAATTCTTGTATATTTATCTTCTGAAAAAAAATGAGTCGTTTTAAATAAGTCCAATGCTTCAACACTCAGTGAAAGAGAGAAAGCTGCTTTAAGTAATTAAACCTAAAGAAAAGGGTATCTTTTATGAAATAATACCATTAGAATTTGAGAGGGAGGTTTAACTTAATGATTGTAATTGTAATTTTTAAGGTTTACTCATTTTATTAAAAATTGATGAAAACTATTAAAAAACATACAGAATACAAGATTCTGGATCACCATTACACAATACAAAATAATAATTTAGAGCAGAATAATTTTAAATACGTTATCTTAATACATTAATGGAAGAAAGCCCGGTATGATCAATATAATTATTCTCCAGGCGTGTTCTAAAATATTTCGTATCTGGTTGAAATTTTTTCTTTTGTATAGGTAAAATACGATTAACTATTAATGTAATTTAACAATAATTTGACAAATTTGAGCAAAAATAGAAATTAAACATTAGTATAAAAGCTTTTAAATGGATATTGGTTAATTTTTTTATTGGTTTAATTAAGTTTATCGTAAATTAAAATCAATTTCTCGACTACTTTTTTTAAACAATTATTGATGACGCTATGCGATGTAAGTTAGAATGATTAAGCGGATTTTATAGTAAAATATTAGGATTGTTACTGGAGGAGGGATTTAATAGAATTCATAGAGGTAAAAATTACATTAAAAATTTAACATTACGTTAATTGGCTAAAACACGGACTACTTAAGATGTCTCTGAAAACCATCCGTTTTATACAAATTTTACGCTCTCTGGACATTACATAATTATTTGGTTATTTAATTTAAAATTTTACATTTCTTCAACTGATTAATTTTAAGTCACTCATCATATTTATGTTAATTATACTTCATTCTGCACGTTTTCTTAAATAATTTTATAAAACTCTACGTTCATATCGTGACATACCTAGTTATACACATGATTTAAAAAAATGATTTTTGTATATATATATATATATATTCAATAATCAAATCAAAAGAAGTTTTACAAACAATCAAGGAAACAATCGCATGCATACAAACAAAAATGCGTTCTAAAATACAGAAAAAAATACATAAAATCATAAAAAAATATCAAGAAACACCAAAGATTCAAATAAAATGTCAGTACCTTAAACACAGAAGTCTAATGGCTACTTTTAGAAGGGTTAAACTAAGTTTTAAGGCCATCCACCATTCCTCCATCTGTTTATAATATTGAACAACGGTTTAAGCAATTGTGACCGATTGAATACCCAAATCCATTATACAATTCAAAAATCAAGCTCAGAACCAATTGCTTCAAAAAAGGTATATTGAGACTAAAACCAAATCAACAAAAAAAGTTTATATATATTTGCAAAAATTGTTTCTTTAAGTACTATTCAGAGTATTTTTTACTGCTTAATGTGTACAAAATGTTTTCGTTCCAAGAAATTTCGGTCATTTTTAGGGAGAATAAAAAAGCAAACGATAATTGATATTGAACTTCCACAAAACTGGTATTTGACGCAGTTTCTTTAAGCTAAATATTCAGAAGCGTGACTTAAAGAATTATGTAATTATTTCGTCACTTAAAAAAGTGTAGCGAATTTCAAACACTTTCGCAATTTTTTTTCTCAGAAATGTTTTTCAAACAAATTATCTGTCATTGAAAATTTCGTAATGCCTTCATTAATATCAAAGTTGAACGCAAAATATTATTTTTAAATTAATAAAAAAATACTGTATGTGATTACGTCATATTTTATTCGATACAAAAATTGCGTTAAGAACGTTTTAATAATTTCACGTGGAATAAAGCGAGTGTGTTTAAGTTTGTACTAAAATACTTCAACGTAAAATTATTTACAAAAGATTTATAAAAATATAAAATATTTTTTTTAAAAATTCCTTTGTTTAAACTAATACTGCGGTAAAGAAAAGGCTTCAATAAGCAAAAATATTTTAAAGGAAAGTTTTTTTTTAAAGTTATCGTTCTAAAAATGGTAGCTATTTTATCAGGTATAATTTTGTATGAATATATTTCTTAACATGATTTAACATAGAGTATATGCATTGATGTTTTTGCTGAATTAAATTTTAATATCACTATTGTAAAGAATGATACTCTGAAATTTAATCTAATGATTAATTTTTTAGAATGAAGTTGTTTGAACGACATAAAAATATTTCTTAATCTTTTATTTAGCACGTGATATTTAGAAATACATATAATAATTCTTTCCTGACTTGAGAAAACAGACACAAATTCATGTGACATATTACAATATCACAATGACTCAAAACAAAATATGCGTGTATTTGATTTATTGATGTATTCTATACATACATTCTTTATCCATAAATAAGAAAAAGAAGAATCGTCATGATTTGTATATTTGTCTTTAATCATCTTACTTGAGATATTTCTGCATTAGAACTTCATAAATTATAAGCAACATTCCATACTAAAAATATCTGCGGTTTTTAGGTGACTGTTACTTTGGAAAAACCGTATAAAAGAATTCGATTTTGAAAACTGCATACATGAATATTTTCTATATTTAGTGTCAGTTTAAATAGAAAATTCGTATTAAATTTTTTGAAGAATATTATTACAATAAAAAATTATTTAAATGCAAATCTTTAGGGAAAAAGGAAGAATAAATGACATATATTCAAAACATTCTCCTTTTAGGAAAATTACTTCAAAAATTATAATATTTTGTCTACATATAACTAAGACTTCCAAACAGAGTCTGAACTAGTGTTTTTGAAATATGTATTTTATAGAAGTAAATTTATTCACATATTTTAATATATTAGAATAGAGGAATTTTAACAAAAAAAAAAAAACGATTAATATTTTAATAATACGATAATTTATAGCAACTCTGAAAATAATGTGAATTTTTCAAAACTTTGGTTGAGTTTCTGTAAAGAAGTTCTAGCTATACACATAGACAGAATATTATTAGTATAGAAGCATTTTTCAAAAAACGAGAATATTTTGAAAATATGTCATTCTTTCTTCTTTTTTTGCCAAACAATTGCCTTTATGTAATTTATTCGTAAACTAATATTCTTAAAACAATTTTATACGCATATCTACCTCAACTGACGCAAAATTTCAAAAATAATATTCATTTGTAAGCTTTTCCAAAATCCCAGTTTTGCACGAAATTCAGTAACCTTATACTAATTTTATAGACATTTTGTTTTAAAATTGTAGTAGCTTAAGTTTGTTTCAATTATTAGAATCTTAATTATCGAACTCCTTCAAAAATCTGATTTTTTTCGAAAGAAAAGATTTTTTGAAAATAACTTTATCGACAAACCCACGCTATCATCAAGCAATCAATAACCTCAACTCATTAAATCTCTAAACAGGCGCATTTGTTCCAAAACTGGAATACGAATGAACGTTTGATGCCAGAAAAGTAATCTTCGAATATAATTGTTTAAAAATTATAATGATCGTCCTTCATCTAATCAATTAAAAATAACGGCTCAAAAACGAAAACCGATAAATGGAAAGTCAGAACAAGGAAGGAGGGAGGCAAGGAAGTCATTTTGTCATGGCAACCAAAAGAGAGAATGGAATATTTCTTTGCCTGTTTTTCAAAAGACTGCCGAGAGTGAAAAAAAGAGCAGGGGAAATTTTCTATCCCAATAAAAAATATCTGCTAACATGAAAGAATGGTGATCGCTTCGATTGATCTGGAAAATCGCTGTTCGGCATTTTGAAAAAAAAAAAGTAGTAGAATCTCGTAAGGTTTTTAAGTAGTTTTTGCAGTTTTTGATAACAAATCAATTGTTTTTCAAAAGCTTGACGGCTTAGTGCTGCTATACCGGTTTTTTAGAATTTTGAGTGGTTTGCTTTAAAAGCAGCACTTTAAATTTATGAGTACAGGATTCGATTACCAAAAGTTTAAAAAAAGTTGTATTTATTCATTAATAATTGAGGAAATAACAGTAAATATTTTTAAAAAAACCAATACATTTATAGAATACAACTTTCTTTTGTTAACACTAATAAAATTGTAAACATTCAATCGTTCTTTTATTTCACTAAGCCTTTTCGCAGAATTCTATTTCATTAAGCCTACTCGCAGAATTCTATTTCATTAAGTCTAATCGCAGAATTCTTTTCATTAAGCCTAGTAGCAGAACTCTCAGAATAACAAAACTAAATCTCAACTTGAGGAGGAAAACACAAACAGATATAAGTGAGGGAAATAAAATTTAAATTTCTAAGTAAATAAAGGTTGAATCCAAATTTAGATTTGGTGGAGTATGTGAGTTTGCACAGCTGTAAAATAAAATGTAATTAAACAATATCTTCTACTTGATTTCTACGTAAATTCTGGTATTATCTCTCTTTTCAACGTTTTAGTGATGAAACTTTTACAGGAAAAGTCATAAGATAAAATTCACGTCTATTGGTTATCTGTTTGCATAAAATAACTTCAGGAAATGTAAGTGGGTTTGCAAGAACATGTAGAATTGATACAACTGAATAAAATCATACAAAATGGCGTAATGAAAAAAAAAAGATACAATTCGATTATTAAAACTAAGATGTATGATGTAGTCATAAAAAGAATTTTTTCACTGCTCCCTGTTCAATATTTATTTTATTCTGATTACAAACCCATTTCATTTTAGTTTAAAGAAATCATAATGGTTTATAACCAATGTAGATTATTTTATATCTAGAAAGATATATAGAACAATACTTGATTATTAAGGAATTGGATACTTTTTTCAGATCAAATTAATTTACTTGAAGAATAAAATTTTGAAAAACTTTATTACAGTAATCAACAATAAAAAATAAAACGCAATGAGAATTGCAATTAATAATTAAATTCAATATATTTATTAATATATTATTTGACTTAATTCTAATAAATTTATATGAAAAACATAATTTCGCTTCAATATTACAGTTTACATAATGAGGTCTTCAAATATTATACATGTATGCAGTAATACGCATGTGAGTGTATGTTTATTCGAATGTTACCTTTTATGTTTGATTTCATACATGCAATAAATTTAATTAAATGTATTGTGACAATGACAACTTTCTGATAAATGAAAATGAAGACCATAAAAATCATTATTTTTAATATCAGTTGATGTATTAATTTTTTTTCCAAAGTAAAATCACAAATTCAAGAAATGACTAAAAATTCAAATTATTTAGAATTTTAAGACAATCAAGAGTTAACTATTTTTGTGCCAAAACTATTAAATTATTTCTTCTTCAGTTAGTTTCTTTCGTAGAATGTTTTATAGTCAACCGATTCTAATACATATTGATTGCTATACTTTGAAAAAAAATTCCTTTAATTTTAAAATTTTTCTATTCCATACAAAAACCTTACAAAATAATGAATCCTATATTTCCCCCGCTAAGCCTTTTCATCCAAGTTTAAAATAATTTGTTTATAAACTGGATCAAAGCTTAGTAAATTATTTGAATTTCATTATATACAAGTGAATAGTAAAACATAAAATTAAAGATTATTTTTTAAATTTTGGAGACATAAGCAAATTACATAACTTCTAAAAATTATTAAAGATTTAAAGAAATTTCGGTGAACGAATGTGAATTCAGAATAAATTATAATTAGCTGAAGTGTCAAAATTAAAATAGTCTGCTTTTCTTGCAAGTTCTTTGTTCATATATATTTTCATTTATTTATTGCTTAAAATATACAAAAAGAGATTTGAAAATCAAAACTTATGCTTTGGGTATTTCAATCACAGAAAGAACTGTAATAAAAAAAAAATAAAACTTTGAAGCAACGTTAGATAGTTTGACTAATATATATATATATATTTACAAAGTTTTTTTCTCCTTTTTTAAATTAGGAAAATATATTTCCCCCTTTAAAATGTGCTTAATTTAATAGCTTCTATGTGATAATAAAAATCCATATCTGGAAAACTCACATTTCAAATTACATAAGCAAATATTTGTATACAAATCGCTGCATCATTTATTATACCTTTTGACTCTTCCATTTTCTTATCTTTTTTAATGTGACTAAGAAATTTATTTACTCTCAGCAATTTTTCTACAAACTTTTTAAAAATAGAATTGCTAGCATGCCCAAATATTTGATAAAAATCTTGCGTGACTTTTAAAAAGAAAAAGGAAATACTGATCCTTTTTTTATTCGCATTTCACAAAATTTAGCTTTTATTTTCTTCCGATTTTCAATAGTAGTCTTTTTTGGGCTTACATAGCAGAAGATAAATACAATTCGGAATGCATTTTGAAAGCACAATTTTACAGTTGACTTATTCTGTATTCTGTTTGTTATTTGAAGGACACGTCTCTAAAGAGGCATTGTTTTGACCTTCAAGCTGCTTGACTCAGAGTTAAGTAAAAGAAGGTGTCATTAATAATAAAAAATTTAAAAGAAAAATATTGAGGTAAGAGAAGAAATGAAATTTATTTTATTGTTTCTAAATTAATAGATTCGTGAATGCATTGCGAAAGAAAAACAGTCAAATGCGTCATTTTGGCGTCACAAATGCATGGTATGACTTCAAGCAGAACACACAATGGAAGTTTAATATATATATATATATATATATATATACAGAGTGGGAGATCCTGATTTACCGAACTCCCATTTAACGAATTTCGCAATTTAACTGATATTTTTCCCCCCTCTATTAAAATGAAGGTAAAAACCTCTATATAACGAATTACAAACCCCGAATTAACGAATTATTTCAACAGAGAATTTTTTTTTATTACTATGAATTAGAAAACAAGATATCAATCATTGGCATGGCCAAGTAATTTTAGCGCGTTTTTCACATGTTGTATTTTACACTAATGCAACTAATGAACTTTTTACTAACAGAAAGTAGTGTACTGTACCACTCCTCTAAATGTACTACTATTGAGCTGAAAAGAAATAATGACACAAATCTGTATCAGCACTATAAAAAAGCAAAAAACTAGCGAAATTCAGGAAAATTTGTAGGAAAATTCAGGAAAAATATGGGAAAATTTAAATATGATTCGGCTTATCTAGGGCACAAATGCGACCAAATGCCGAAGCCCTGAGGTCAATTGGTTGCTTATTGGCTGAGAAAAAGGTACTACAAAATATGGAACGAAGACGAAGATGAAATTTGCGTCCTAATAGCGCTTTTGTTCCAATACTTGAAAAACGCGCTAAAAATAGCTTCCTTTCTATATGGCATCGCTTTTTTTTTTATACAGAACAGAAAAAAAATTTTTTTTGAGCAAATATTTTCAAAGGGAAAGGGTGCAGCCCATTATTACACTTTACAGGTGCTGATGAGTCATGAGTTTAACCTATTACGTTAGTTTTGAATAGGACAGGAAATTCATTTCTTAAACTCCTATCAAAACTATAACTCTCTAATGCTTTATATTACTTGGTAGATATTTCACGCTGTGGGATGTAAAGGACGTAGTATTTTCTCCTCTGTATAGAGTCGAAAGTCAGGAATCAAATAGATATATAGTAATAGATATATTAGTCAAAATTTTAATTCATTTTTGACTTGGGCACTCTCGGCAAAATAAATTCCTCGAACAATTTTGCATCGACAGAGATCAAGTGCTCTCACTGGGGAGGAAACTGGGCGTCACATTTACATTGTGGCAATTGGTATCCACCTATATAGTGCCACACTAAAAAGTTATACCAGTTCTTATAGAATGTCCTCGGCCTGCAATGGTAATTATCCATTTGAAAGAAAAATATTTTCATATTTCCAATTAACTGGTAATAATTCGCTAATTGTATTTTTAGCTGCTGAATGATATTTTTGTGTAATTGCTGATTACAGAATTTCCAAAAGGTAGATGCAAAAAATGTATATTTTTAGGACCCGATATTAATTATATATATAATATATATATATATATATATATATATATATATATATACGTGAAAATTTTGCTGGCCAAAAAACATGTTCAACCCCACTTTTATACAGAAGGATTTTTTTTAAAGAAAATTTTATGTATACAAGCTGTCCTAAGTCAGCAATGTTGATAATACTGAAGCATCCATTCTTTTATATTTTACTCCGTTATTTCAATCTTTCATATCTCCTTCTAAATTCTGTTGTCTTGTTATCTAGCAATTGATATTCTTTTGAGTATTAATCATGTAATTCATCTCTCTCTTGTAGAGAAATTTTGATTATATATATATATATATATATATATATATATAACCCGAATCAACGAATAAAATGTCTGGTTCCGATGAATTCTATAAATTGAGGTCCGATTGTTTACACACACAATTGTAATATAATATAATAATAAATGACAAAATTATATTTTCTACAAGGCCAAAAAAGAAAGAAATTGGATTCCAGCTCATCCGGGCCCCCTGTGTACCCACCCCAAATGCCCAGTGAATAAACCTCACTGCGATAAATGAGTACCAAGCTTGCTTGGGAACTAAATACTGGGGGTTTCACGTCAGGCTGACCACCTGACCGGAACATCTACACCTCAGTGCCCAATTCATGAAAACTGAAATGGGAACAGTAGGTTTTGGCTATCTATGGGGCGTTGTGCCACTGAGTTTTCTTCTTTTTTGAGAGAGTTTTAAAAACTAAAATTTGGGCAAATTAGGAATTTAATACGAAATAATTGACCTTTTAAACTGCCGTATTCTCTGTCATTAAGTGCAAGTAAAAACAATTGATATGTGTGTTTAGATTGTGTGTGTATATTCAGCCACACTTTAATTTCCTTCTTCGTGAGTTTTGAAGAAAATTGCGTATATAAATTTCCACTCCCACTTTCATTTATTTGTTTACATTGCATTCTTACGCTTATATACTTTTTATTATTTTATAAATGTGTGATCCCATCTCTAATATTGTTTATGTATAGTCTCTAGAGACTTTGTAACAATTTACCAGTTTTTAAATTATAAGTCTACTGGTGAAAAAGATAATGTATCATCAACAACAGCAAAAAGTGAAAATGCATTATTGGCGTTAAAAAATTAAAATAGCTTTTCACCGTAAAATTAACAACTCACACATTTGAGAAAAATCGCGACAGCAAAATTTTAAGACGTTTTTAATTAGCGTAGAAGAGAAGATGTGGTTTGTGTAGAACGTGCACATTGACGGGGTAAAAAATTACGTAAACGAAAAACGATAATTATACTAATGAAGTTCTTAAAGGAGAAAAAAAAAAGGATTAAAAAATATATGAAAAAGCAATCTGCTTAATGAGTTGTTTTTTTCTCCCTCACTGAAATATTCTTAACACTAGTATTAAGCAACAGATTTTGTGAAAGAAAAAGAATGTAAGGTATGATTTCATAAATATTTTATTCTGAAAGAATAAGAAAATGTTTATGAATTTATATTGCTTTCTTTATACCCATCCAGCTGTTGTATGTTCACTGCATTACGTTTCATGCTTAAATGTATTTTATTTTTGTTACGTTGACAAGTTTTATTAGTATGTATTTAATAATGACTAACGGCAAAAGATTGCTAATGGTTTTTTCCTATCAGTTGTACTTAAATACATTTTGAATAAAGTATAGTTTTTACAAGGGTGTCACTAAATTTAAATTTCTTGAAAATGTATTCGTTGTACATATTTTGGAAGCAAATTGACAATGATAATAACAATATAAAATACGTCTGAGACATGAAAAAATAAACAACAAAAGAAAAATAGGAAAAAAATTCAACAAAACAACATAATAAATATTTTAAACTAAGAAAGAAATTCAAATAAACACAAATTAAAAAGGTAGTTTCGGACTTAGGACCGAATAAGTGGGGTTAAACTAATTTGATGGTACCAACCTTCCCCCTTTGAAATTCGGTAGTTTCAATAAGAAAAGATCCACACACAATCCCCCCCAAAAAAATCCAAACAGAAAAAGAATACATCGTACAAAAACTTCCCAACAAATTAATGCGAAATTAACCAATTTAAGTTTTGCAGCAGCATTTTATAAATTCTTTCAAAGAAAATTTTACTTATATATAAATCCTCAAGAACGTACATCCTCACTAATTTTAAAATGCAGATGTTTTGCAATAAAATCTAACTTAAAACTGAAGAATGATTTTTAATCTCTCTAATATGTCCTAAAAATATTGTTTAACTAATATCATATAACCAATAGTTTTTAAAGTATTAATTAATAGTTCAAAAAAGAATTAATTTATTACTTCTATGTCCTCATTTATTATAATTTTAAGCGTAGAACTTTTTAATGAATAAAACCCAAATGAAGAAAAGTATTCCAAAGTGCGTGCGAAGTCAAAAATTATAAAAATGAATATTTTAAAATATATTCAAAGTAAAAGAATGCATAAGTAAAAATGATAATTTTAAAATTTAAAAATATAAATATTGTCTACGAATTAAAATGTTTTATAATCAGTTTATTTCTAATACTTAAAACAAAATGTAACAGGAAGTAATAGCTTCGCTAAAATTAGGAAAAATGTAAATAAAAGAAAATTACACTTCATTTAAAATTTATTAAGCATTATATTACGAAAAAAAGAAGGAAGGTATTCAAATAAAAATTACATTACTCGAATTTCGCTCTCACACAGCATTCATTACAATATACTTGACGCTTATTTCGCTGCCATCAGAAAGAATTTTTTTTACACTATATTTACAATGAAATAATCTGACAATTCTCAATTCTATTATTTTTTATACTATAAATATAACATATAAAATAAAATATGCATTACCAAAACAACGACGTTTCGAAAATACCTTCAAATTCTTCATTCCTTCTTACCATTTTACAGAATACATGCATCCAGACAACCTGCCTCAATAACAAATCTATGTAACTGCTAGCAGAATGTACCTCGTATCTAGTTTCAGAATGCATTATGGTAACTCCCTTGTGATGTCATAGACACCTCTGACTTACACAAGTTGTTCCTATACTCGGATTGTATGTAATCACGCATCCCTGTTGTAACGCAGATGACGGGTAAATAACGTATAGGCTGAACAATCCATCAGAATTAAATGATAGGACTTCATTTCATGGATTATGGTTACAAGAGAATATAAATAGCAACAAGTAAGAATTTTATTTGATAATGCAGCTGTTTTGTAATAATTTTTAAAATAAAAATTTAGAATTTTCTGATATAGAAAAAAATATATGCCGAATCAAAGAAATTAAATGTTATAATTTTTCAAGTCGGTTAAATATTTCTTTGATTTAGTTAAAAAAAATATGTCGCTTCATTTAACAATCGTTTGCATTTATTAATTGATTTTAAAAAATGATTTTATTGGAAACAAATTATAATCGTCTGAATAAAAAGTAAGCCAGTAAGAGTTCTTCGTTGTCCTCAAAAATAAATAAATTCGATGATAATGCAACGAATATGCGTTATGAAAAATAACTAGAAATCAATTACTGAAAAGTTCTTAAAAATATTCTGATGACGATTTATTTCGTGAAAATACTTATTTATTCATTTCAGTTTTATATTTTCTTTTATAATTATCCAGAGACTGGAACGATTTTAATGTTTGTATTTAAGCATATTATGGAAATAAGTATTGGAAAATTATTGATTAAAATTATTAATGCTTTTAAAATAGTATTCATTCGATTAAAAAATGTTGCCTTTTATCTAAATACGCCTGAATAAATGACAATTGTGAACACATATAATAGTTAATTAATATTCGGTATGAAACTTTCAAAAATTATAAACGCAGTAGGGATCTTAGTGTACATCCCAAAATACACAAATCGTAATATGTTACGAATATTATTAATTATTTTTTATTTATAGTAACCTTAAAAAAGTTATAGAAATTTTATTCATATTTCCAATAATTTTGGATTACAAATCTCTGTAATTTGTATAAAAATATTTGCATGATGTTTATAATGTAATTCATTTTGATTAATAATAATTTAGTGAATTTAAATTCACATAATTTTATAATAGAAATTCTTTTTATTCCTAGGTATAAAAAAAGAAGAAAGGAGGTGAAAGAAACTAACATTAAATATTGCACTAAATATGTTTTTTACTAAAATGGAGTATTTATTAAGTGAACCAATCCTGTCTTAAAAATTTTTTTTATCTTCAAAATTTGAATCTTAAAATAGTTTCTTAGAAATATCAATTTCTATTTAACATATATAATGAAAGGCTTTATGCAAAATAATGATAGAGTTTAATTGCATAATGTATCAAACCACGCATAAATAAAATATTTATTTATAGAAGAGAGAGTATAAATTATAGAATATTAATTTTTTATAAAATAAAAAAACGAGGAATAGAACAAAATAAAAGATAAGTCTAACTTTTTAAAAAAGGTATATTTTCACTGAGCGATGCAAATATTTTATAATAAGATAAATAATTTCAGAGTTATTTAATTTTATGTTCTATGTATGTGCGATATAACTAATAAGAAAGAGTGTAATGAAGTCTAATGCTTTAGTTAAAGCCCTTCTTTAACTAAATATTTTATAAGCGAGATTACACAATAAATATAAATATATTTTTTATGACAAGTATTTAAATTTGTATGTGAATAATAAAGTAATTTTTATTTATTTTGAACTATGACATTTCTCTTTAGTTTAAATACAAAAAATTATAATCTTATTCGCAACTTGCTCCAAAGAAAAACATTCGTGAGAATTATATTAACTTTGAAATTCTCTTTCTTAAATATTTATAACATTGATCATAACAATTATAAATGAAACTAAGCTTTTTTAGTGGAGAAGGTTATACAAAAATAACGTGTATTCTCTCTTCCACAAGATCACATATTTTTTAAATATAGAACATTTCTTGTAATTTTTTTGTTGTGCTATTAACGGTAAAAAGTATTTTATCTCTTTATTATTAATAATGTTTGTAAAAGATTTCTTTTTTTCTTGAGTTAAGGATTGAAATTTCCTAATATATATTTGAACTTTTTTCAGATTTAAGTATAAAATAAATTCCACTAATTCTAAGGGAGAGGATGAATTAAGAACTTCCATTAATTTTTTTGAACTTTTCCCCCAGAAATTACTTTTTCATGTTTTTAAATAATATGTACGTATAGTTAATAATTACAATTTTTTAATGAATTAATTTTTCGAGCAAAGCAGAGTTCTCAGTGTAATGTTTCTTCACAATTACTGTATTTATGAATGACAAAAAATATTCGTTTTGTTATTAAAATACGTTGAAAGGGATTCCAAAGAATCCAACTACATATTTGTAAGAAAAAACATTTAGAATAATGTACAGTAAACAACGTTACTTATAAATAAATTCGTAGTCTAATTCAAAAAACATCTAGTACATTTTTCAAAACTAATGAATAATTTACTTTTTAAAAATTCCGTATTTATTTTGTGTGCACCTCGCTTTATTCTTTTAATAAAAAAAAGATACGAAATAGCTTGCGTATTCAAAAAATGACTTGGTTTTTTTTTACCTTTAAAAAGAGTTGAAGCAATAAATTTGACCGGAATTCTAGTTTTTATTGCTTAAAGTGTTGTTAATCATTGTTAATTACCGATATACAATTACCTATTTACTTATTTCCTTCCTTTTTAGACTTGAATGCACAACTTTGCGGAAATTTTAAGTCTTGAGAAAAGGGAAAAGAATTTGAAACATATTTTTATTTTTGAATATTTCTGCGCAAAGGAAAAAGCTTTTCCCCAATTTAGTTCATAAACGTTTTCTTTTCAGACTAAAACGTCTCACAAGTTTTGTATTTATTACTTTCATAAAAAAGCGAGCTTCCTTAAAGAAATCCCATAAATAATGCTTGATTGAATTAAAGCTATAAACATTGGCAAGCGCTTAAAAAATACAGCTTGCGGATAGAAATTAAATGTTACACAAAAAAATAATGGTACTTACGTATTATCGCAACTTCTTGGCGACATTATACGAAACGAAGCACTTGGTTGCCAATTCAGCGCGTACAACACATAGGAAATCGGGGTTGCCAACTTGGTAAGTTATTCATACAGTTGGCGATAATACGTAAGTACCAAAATAATTTATTATAATGTTTAAATATTCTTTTTGAACAGTCCGACAACATTTTTATTCATTTTCTTTGCCTTTTTTACGATTTTGAATAAATACTAGAGTTTAAGAGAGATATATTGAGTCGTTAAAATGCCAAATTAAATAAAAGTGTTAGAAATCATTTTAATTTCAAATGGGACATTTTTGTACCATTAAATTTTAATGAATAGATTAATTGGGAGTTGTAATATTTTTAATGTATTTTACGACCTTAAAACAAGCACTGCAATTCAAGATTTCATTTAGTTCTTTTAGTTTCTTTTTTGTATTTCATTTTATTGTTTAATTTTCTTTTTTTTTTCGTTAGAGAAGTCTGTAAGATAAAAAAAATACATTTCAAACAACTCTAACTGAAAAATAAATATATTTCTGAATAGAATAAAAAAGAAAGACAAACTTTGCTATCTACACAAAAACGAATAGCAAACTAGCACTAACATAAATAAATGAAACCTAACTTTGCACAAACTACTCTTTTCAGCTGCTTTAACTGTTGTTGAAGCTTTGTCTACTAAGTGGAACGTATTTTGCAGATAAGAAAACACAGCTGTAAGTCTAAAAACAAAATTTTTCTTAAAAAAAAAAACTTTTTTGCAGCAGGGGAAAAATAAAAATAAAAGTAATAAAAAAATGGGAAAAAACTCTGGAATATTTTTCCCTCTCCCGGATCTCTCCCCGGCTCGTTAGTTTCCGGAAGTCACCGGATGATGACTTCCGGCGAGTTTCGATATGTTTATGAAGCACCTTGAGGTTTTTAAAGCAACTCCTGCCTTTAAAGCAGAGAGCACGCAGCACAGATAAATGTTAGGTGCTGCCAGAATAGATAAGATGGCTTGCATTCGAATACTCTTTTGCGAGAATTTCTTTAAGTGAATATATATTTTCCTTCCATTTTACCTTAACAAGCATTTTAAAGAAAGCGTGGAAACCTTTGTCAGACAGCAGTAACAGTGCTTACAATAGGAAATAGAGTTTATAAATCTTTCATAAAATGGGATATTTTTTTCTTTGGAAGAGTTTTTGATTTTTTAAAATTTGACAGGAAATTCTAAAGCAATTGTATTCTTTAAGGGTGTCTTCTTTTAATGTAGAAGAATAAGATTTAAATAAGGAAAAAAAAGTTCTGATATAGAAAAATTAAGTATTATTAATATCCTACAGAAAATTAATAAAAAGAAAAAAAAAAGAAAAAGAAGATTTATAAAAGAATCTGACTTTCGGAAGAATATGCCAATGTTGAATGTTATTTACGAAAATGCTTCTAATTGGCAACCAATATTACTGTCAAATAAAAATAATTAGGAAGGATAAAGAGAATCTACGCAGCATTATTCAGCAAAAGGCTATTGAAAAAATAACAAGCTTAATAATTGATATAAAACGAGCTTAATATTTCATTTCAAGCAGTAATTTATAAGTATGTGTTAACATTTTAAAATATTCTACTTATTTTTCAATTTCGTATATATAATGGTTTTCCCAGGATTTTTGTTATACAGGATTTCCCGTTTTTCATTCATTTTTGAAAATCGAAAATCTACTTATACTAGCCTTTTTTTTTAACAAACTAAGAGATCAGCATATTTTAGATTGCAATGCATTTTTATTTTAATCTATACATTTTATTTCTGAGCACAGTGCACTTTTTGCTCAGTCTCTTTATGTATCACTATATTTTAATCTATACATTTTCATCCTGAGCACAGTATACTTTTTGGTCAATCTCTTTATCTTTATGTACAATATATTTTAATGTATACATTTTCTTCCTGAGCCCAGTACATTTTTGGCCAGTCTCTTTTTTTATGTATCAATATATTTTAATCCATACATTTTCGTCCTGAGCACAGTACCCTTTTTGGTCAGTTTTGAATTAAAATAAGCAATTTCTTGTTTATGGAAAGTTTATGTTAATATTTAACGAAGAATGTGATAAAAAATAAGCATGTCAGAACCAAATCATTCAAATTTATAATGGCATTGAAACCCTCTTTCCGTCCGAAAAAAAAGTTATATTCTTCTGTATTAGGCGAGTACAAAATTAAATGTAAAACTTGAATTATATAAAAGGTAATAGGATAAAATTATTTAATTTTATATATGAAAAACTCAATACCTTTCTAAAGTCCATGAGTGGTTTTTAGTTTATTTTTAAGTGTATGGCGATCGTATCCAATTCGTACGAGCCCTTAGAAAAAGATTAAATATTGTGCAACTCTTTCAATTCAACAACAATGTTTACATTTCTCGATTTGAGAGAGGTACAACAGAAGTAAATTTCTATCGAAAATAAATAAAGGACATCGACTATTGGTGGGAAAATGCAAGTTTAGATTAAAGGGAAAAAAACATAGGACATAAAATAGTACAAATTTATGGGAAAAAGGCTTTATTGAAAACTTTTCATAAGCAGTTATTTATCATTATTAATTTAAAATTATTTAAGCAGAAATTTTAAAGTTATTTAATGTCCTGTGACATGTAATAATTTTCAGTAGTTCTGCATTATATTCTTACTTTTTATACAATTTGGATATATATTTTATACATACAGAAATATCAGTGCTTGAACACATTTATTATTGCATAGTGAAATAGATAAACAAAGATTTCGATTTTTTAAAATAATTAAAAAAATTTCTTAACCAAAAATATTTTACAATAGTTTTTCCTTAGATAATTAAAATGCTCAACGAATATGTTCAAAACATTTTTCTTCTTTTATTAATAATGTAATTCAAAAGCCGTGTAAAAAAATTGTTCTTTATTGAGTGCGTATAATATTCTAAGATAAATTTTATAAGAGTAAAATGTGAAGTTTTAAATCACAAAGGTCAGTTGAAATATTCATGAAAACACTTTGAAAAGTATTTATGTGACTCAAACCTTTACCATTATTTTCAAAACATATTTGTACTAATTGTCAGATGGATCAAACGAAAATTAGAGAGTTTGGAATTTTTATCCCTATGTCCCCTTTATATATATATATATCTGTATCTCTCCTTGAGTTTAGACTTGGTGTATCTGCAACAACGATTGCAGTCGTCATCAGCAACAATAATTATGTAATGAAATTGCAGTACTTCTTTCAAGCGATCTAAATTTAACCTCTCATTTAGTCTTTCCTCTCGATTGCTTTATACATGTTTTACATCTCAAAAAATTCAGTTCTCGTAAAATTGCATATTATTGGAGATCGCATAATCTTCGTTCATCAGAAAAGAGAATAAAACCTTCCAAAAATGAACGTAATAAAAACATGAGCGAGCAAACTTCACATCTTATTAAATAACAAGACGAATTCTGTTTACTGCAAAACAGAAATTTAGCTCTCGGACATACTAAGCACATTCATCTGATAAATATGAAAATGGAGAATTTTGTAAATAATCAATTCCAATGAGAAATCATAAGAATAATAAAAAAGAGAGCTTTAAGAATTTATTGGGTTTTCTCTTAAATTATTAAGCATTGATATCCAAAAAATAATGGAGAATACATGAAGTGCACTGAATTATTTATTCATTGGGCGGTGATTTTCTTTGAGTCCATCACGAATCTCAATTCAAGATTCGAAATATTTCAAGTTGAATGTCTCTGAAACAAACACATTTTTATGTTTCCTGAGTAGAAAGTTTCTTTTTTTTTTAAAATGTTAAAAATGTTTTAATTGTTTTAAAAAATAATTCATTATTATCTGTATATAAGGTATTAAAATTAGATCCAATAAATATGAATATATGAGCATTATTCTATGATTTTAACAAAAGTTTATAAGCAAAACCATGATTTTAACAAAAGTTTATAAGGAAAACTGATCTTAAACCTTTTAACAAACAAAAAAAAACAATATACGACAATTTTTCGACCACATTAGAGAATAACAATTTGTTTTAAATGATTTCATTCCATTTCGATGAAGCTCTATATATCACTACTCTAAAACACATATTTTTAATAAATATTACAGGAAGCTACACATTTTAATTTATTTGTAATATTTATAAATATTAAAAAAATTTTATACAAAAATTAAAATTTTTTTTTTAAAATAAATTTTTATATGTTTTGTATTTTTTGTGTGTGAAATTTTGATGCATTTAATTCAAGAGTTAATGTAAAATAGATTTGTAGTTTTTAAAATGAAAATAAAAGTATTTAGTTAAAGAAATTATTAGGTTCAATAATGCAAAACTTAATTTTGAAAAAAACTTTGGTTGATTTAAATTTAAACTTTTTAAACTTTTGCGCATCTAATAATTTGAGTTAATTTTTCTTTGAAATTCAATTGTTCCATTTTTGGATTAAAAGAAGAAAAAAAAGAAAAGAAATTTATATATTATAAATTTTTTACAGTGACAGCTAATTAATAAGTTAGAAGTATGACATATTATAAAAGATTGTTAAACACACATGCTTTCTTTTCCATTTGCGAAGTTTTAAGGAAACAATAGATTCAAAATAAGCTAAATTCAAGAAAAATCTGATAAGAGAGAGAGAAAGAAAAAAAAAACTTTTTTTGAGCAAATACCTAACATAAGAAGCAAATATTATTCAAATACAATATATTTTCGCATCCGCATATATTTTTTCTTTTCAAAGACAATTTGAGCTTTAGACTGGAAATTCTCTCTTCGCTGTTAGTGATTCAAGTCCAAAAATCAAATATCTTTAAATATTAATAGAAGATTTATAAAAATATTATTTCAATTACCTCAATTTCAAAATTCATATATAAGTCGAATTGAGAAAAGTTATCAATAAGGTTAAGAAAGTGGAGTATTTTGCAAACTGACGTAAACGTCAATAGTTGTATTTCTAATTGTATTTCGCGTGATCGTCGACCGACCTATATTTAATGCCCCGAAAAACTTACCGTATGATTACATGTATTTAGACACCCGATTGAGTGAATATCAATTTTATAAACTATTCGGAAACTTGGATTCTGACACTGACTTTGAAAGATTTATATGACCTCTTTTTTTTTCTTTTAGAATAAAATTTATGTTCAAAATATATCAAAAGTTATAAGATTAGCATCACTTGCGCGTGACTAACAAAAAATCTGACCCCCCCCCCTTTTCCCGGGATTAGCAGATTTTGCATATAAGCTTTCGCTTCGAAAAACTTCTAGAAATTATCAACTTATACACGAAATTATAGGAAATGCCTCAAAAACTTGGAACATTTTTCGTAAATCGGAAGATAATCAATATTTTTTTTAAAGCGAAATAATAGAAAAACACCATAAAAATTATTCACACCAAACAATGCAAAAAAGAAAAGATTTTAGCGTTTTAAGTTCTGTATTTCCTTAAATATTCTTAAAAATATAATTATAATACGATTAATCCTGTTACGAATAAACATTCATCTCCTATATGTTTTAAAAAAAGAATTCTAAGAAATTTCTCTGCTAATTATCTGACATAATTAAAATTTTTCAGCATCAGCGAAAATGAAAGATCTGAAGCGCAATTTTTTAATTATTCGTCGTAAGCCAAATAATTAAACAAACATTTTTTTTAATTGAATAGCTTATTTTTTTATTAGTCAACATTTTTTTTTTATCTGGAAACATTTTTGTCTTCTTTTTGAGGGAATTATTTCTTTAAATTGAGTAGTTTATTTTTTTTATATAATCTACCCTTAAGCATTCTAATTAACAGGTACTGATGCAAATTTGGGCGAACAGCGTTCTGAATTTTCAGAAGCGTAACTATCGCTCAGAATTATTTTTTCCTTCTGTTAGAGAAATGGTTAAATACAGTTAATAAATAAATGCATCGATTCGGCTGTAATCGATTCTGATAAATAACTCTACCAATATCTTATTTCCTAAAAAAGTTAATTTCAGAACATAAGAATATTAAACTATAAAAACTTAAAAGAAAACAAGATTAAAATGCTTTACTTACATTTACCACACAAAAAATAATATTCAGTGCTTTTTTTTAATTTACAGTAAATTTCGTTTATTAGAAGATATACAAGAGATATAGATATATATTTTTTAAACAAAATAAATGATAGTTTTAAAAAAACCCCTGAAAAACGCCCTTTTATAGTTAATCGTACTAAATTGTAACTTAATCTTTTAGTAACCAAATCTGGAATTAGTCGCTAAATCTAGAAATGGGATATGAAATCATTCGCCAGATGCGGGATAGGATCTGAAAATAGGAAATCGTTAACCCTGATGATTCTGATCAGGACAATGGAACAAAATTATTAAAATATTATAATAATTTTCCGGTCCTGTCAACGGTCCTGGAGTGACCAAAATTTCGAATTAATCTGATCTTTTAAAGTGAGTTCAAAGATTTCGTTACATACAAGTGAAGTTTATAAAAGGGTGTTAATTTATAGTTCTTAATAGATCGTGAAAGAAAAATTTAAGCAGTTTAAATTTTAATTATTAAATTCCTATTTATCGAATAAATTCATGGTAATATTACTAAAACCATACCATATTAAACATGGACATATTCATACCATATTAAACATGGACAATTTTGATTTGAACATATATCACATATTTTAAATATCTTTATCATGCAATAAGATGTTTATTAAGAAACTTTTACACAAATTTTTCAACACGCTTTCGTATTTTCTAACGGTTCCTTACGTAATTTTTTAATATTTGTTTTAATTTATTTATTTATTTAAAATTTACAACATTAACTTTCCGCATTTGGAAAATAATATTTCTATTCTTATATATTATTACTTTAATTATTGTTACCGGCCGTGCTTACTGCTTTTTATATGGATATTTACATAAAAATTGTTATTATAGTAGATTATTTCTTTACTGAAAAAATACAAGTTCTGTAAAATATGGCGTACAAAGTTCACTTTTAACACAAGATCGAAATTTACGTGTGCGCATCATAAATTGGATGTAATCACGAGAGCTTTAAAAATAAAAAAAAGATTATCATAAAAATTTTATAATCTCTACATAGATCGAAATAATGTTTATTAAAAAAAAAAGACATTCCTTATAAACTTAAAGGGTCGTGCTTCTAAAAATATGCTATTTTTTTCTACAGCTTGAAATAATACCTCAGATAAATGGCTTTAAAACACAAGAGCATTACGTTCGTACATTTTAGGTTTCTTCGTAGAAAATGGGGCACGTGTTATACGCGGCGTTTATACATAAAAATTAAAAATTGCAGCTGGAAAGTATAGATGCGCGTTATACGCCGAATTTTGCAGTAAATCCGTTTTGCCCACATATTTATAAGTATTTCCAGAATAATACGATAGTGAGTAAACCATTTAAAAAAATTATATCCTTCAGTAAACGAAAATATCACACACTTCAAAAACGGTTCATAATGATAAAAAAATACTACAAATTAAATTATATAGTCAGATAACCTAACAGTAATTAACATACAAATTCAAATTTAGAATTTTTTTTATATAAACTAATTAAATCTTAAATTAAGAGTAAAATTTTCAAACATTTGCGGTTCATATTGAACAATGAAATTTACTTGTAGTCGTAAAGAATGTGTTACGTAATATTATAATTACAAAACTACTAATCCGTAGTAAAAACAACAATTAATTTTCAAGATTTTAATTTTTGATTAAATAATTTTTATTCAATTTATCTTCGTAATCAAACCGTTTTTTTCTGTCAAGATTACGAAATAATATTTAATGTATGAAATATGCAAGAATGTTTGGAGTTTAAAACTGAGAGTAAGAATGTAATAGTATTAATACATATTATACAATTAATAAATATATAACAGACATAATTTAAATAACTTTTAAAGAGTATAAATAAATTTTTTTCAAAAAAATCTAAAATTTAAAAAACTTCGGAAGTTACTTATTTTACGAGCAAAAATTCTGAGAACAAATTTGACCCTCTACATTTATACAAATCATTCTTTCATAATGACACAGTTTGTTACTTGTCAACCTTTATTTCTTTTTTGACACAATTCTTATTTACCGAATAAACCAGTTCTACAGGAAATCTTTTTAAAATATTATTTTTTCTTTAAGTTCGGTTACTTTTAACCTCTTTCCAAAACAAAAATATTATCTTTTCCCCTATACGAATCATTGACAATGATAAGTATAAATATCAACATTGGGTTTTCAGGAAGTACACATCTGCCAGACAATAGTTTATTTATTCTAAAATAAAGAATTCAAAGCGACGAAACATATTCTAAGATAAAAAATTCTTATGTCAAGTCAGCTTGAATATTTTAGGAATATGACGAAAGAGTTTTTGAATATGATACGAGGAAAAATACGTATGCTTATCTTTTTATTGTATACAACATTTTATTATGTATACTTTTTTTTATTAAACTTTGTGTATGTTCAGAGGAAAAATAGTTCTTCATTTTAACCAAGTATTTTTTTCTGATTTCTTTTAATATATTAGTTTAAAAATAATAAATGGTTTTAATGTGTGATTAAAAGACGTCTATGGACATCTATAATATTGAAATTCTTTTTTCTTTCTTTTAAAATTCAAGTTAATATTTAATTTATTTTTGAAACGCGTAGTAAAATATTCGTCTGCAATTTATCGTCTGCTTTTACCAATAGAATATATATTTTGAAGAGTTTATAAGATCGAAGTCAAATTCCTGTCAACAAAATAAATATTTTTCCAAATTTGTTTTCAATTCAGTACCATTTTAATTTATATGCAACTTAAAATATCAAAGAAATGGCTAAAAATACAGAATAAAATTATTTGGAATTTTAGATGAGTTAATAACGAGGCCTCCATTTTTTTCCCGAGGCATTCACTCTATTTTTAGTTTCGCATATTTAAGGATTACTTTATTTTGATTATGCTTTTGATTGTCATTGCCTTTTATTTATTTAATTTTTTCTTTTGTTCCATGTAAAATATTTGCAAGACATAAAAAATGCGAAAGACGTGATGTTTGACAATTTCCATACATTCATGTTTAAAAAAGAAATAAAATTGAATAACATTTAACCGACAACGAAATTGTTTGTCTGATTCTTTTGTTATATAACGCAAGCTTTCCTTGTTATTATTTAGTTTATTTGTTTTTCTTTTGGAAATTAAAGATATTTAATAAAAAATCTTTATTTGTAGAAAACGTATTTCAACCACAAATTAAAGTTTCACTTAAAATTATTCAATTGATAATCAAAAAAAAATTTACTCTAAACACTTGAAATATATAATGCTTTTTTACAGTGTCATATAGTAATGGTTCTTTCCATTGTTATATTCATTAAGAGACGTTATGTAAAAGCCGAGACGAATTGATAGAAACCTAAAAAACCTAACCTGCCTAAGTTCCGAAATGTTTTGCACTAAACGACGGTACAGTTCTAAATATGTCGGTTGTAACTCCAAATGTTTGATATTAGTAAATTTATAAATGTAATAAAAATAAAAATGAAGAATCAAAAACTATAAACGGCAATTATGAAGTAAAAAATACTATTTGAAAAATAACGATAACTGTAAAAAATATGCTTTTAATGTTATGATAAATACACATAACAAAATGTAGGGGGAAAGTATTTAAAGTATCGAAAAAAATCAGAGGTTTTTCACATAAATAAATTTTTTTATAGAATAATCAGTTTTTCTTTCCAAAAATAAAAAATAAAAATAAAAATAGTGCTTAATATTAAGAATACACAATAAAATAACTACGATGAGATTAAATCTAATGATTATCGCTATAATTTAATTTCCTAAGTACGCTCTCCGTATATTATTTTTTTATTTAAAAGATACAAACAAGGGGAAAAAATATAAGATACATTTTTTAAAGAATTAGTAGCAAATAAAATACCACAAGTTATACTGTAATATAATTAACATGTATCAAATGTTCAATATTTTACATCAATAACAGTAAAATAACTATCAGATATATATATAATAAATTAATGAAATCTGAAATTGATGTAGAAAACCATAAAACATGAATAAACATATTCTTAAATGCTGTGATAAATATGATAAAATGAACGAGTATTAATGATGTTTATACCATCAGAGTAATTATTTGTATGAGAAGCAAAAAATAAACAACAATGTCAGAATAAGAAAACAAACAACCCGTAGTCTCAACACATATCTTTTAAACTCCTTTCAGCTTTATGTATATATAAAACACCACTGGAATTCACTTAACATTCCACAATATTTTTTTAAATAAGTATTTTCTGAGAAACAATAATAATTTCCATATTTACTTAAAAAGGAAATTACACTTATAAACTCATCCTGATTCATGCTTTCTCCTTATTCGATCAAAAGAGCTACATTCAACCATGTGACCAACCCCACACACTTTGCAATTTCCGAAAAAAATAAACCACATCACGCATGAAGTGCCCAGACACTCCAACCACATCACTCATCATCATCATCTTTCCGATATAGAAAAGGCCAAACGATAGTCCTAAAATCCGATGACCTTTAGCGGTTGGGGAGGTCAAGATTGTCCGGACAGAAGACGTCCGATTCCTTTTCAAACAGGGGTAGAAGAGGGGGACCAAACCCCTTCACACTCCCAACAGGTGACAGGGGGTTGCACAAGAACCAAACTACGCAATGCGGTGGTCACCATCACCAAATTAACACGCTGGGGGTGCTCCAAAGGATGGGAGTTTAATAAGGGATGGTCGAAGGTGATGATGAGGATGAAAGATGCTTGGGAGATGATGTTAGAGGATGGTACGTACCTTCCTTGGCGTATCTATTGGCGTCGACGGCCATAGTGTTTTCTCTCGCAGCCTCTCCCTACATCGTTTGGTAGAATCGCTGCCGGTGAATGAGGAGGGGTGAGGACGAGTGTGGCGCCATCTGGTGGAGCCTGCGTAGTTGGAAAGGCGGCTAAATAGCATCACTCAGCGCCGAGCCAGGAACAAGTCGTTAAGTAAAGATAATAAAATTGGGTTTATGTGATTGATTAATGAGAAGTAGTTTTTTTTTCGTGTCGTGATGTCGCGTTTGTGTTAGTAAATAAGGATAGAGATAGAACCAAATGAAGCAGATGTTGTTAGGTAAATGGTCTAATTACGCGATTTAGTGTAGGAAAAGAAGTTCAAAATGTATGTTGGCGATAGGAAGGCGCGTATTGTTGGTGAAACATCGAATTGAATGGTGAAATATATTCATTTATAATTGTACGGTTTTCCAGCCTAAAATTAATTTTGAAAAGGGGTGTAATTATTTCATTTGTTAAACTCAACTATATACAGTCGGGCCTCTATTTAACGAAGTCACTTAATACCGTAAAAAAGATCGTTATGTGGAAAATTCATAAAATAGAAATTCATTTTTTTAAAAGTACTTTGGAAACCAGATGAAACACATTTTAAACTAAAAAAACTATGTATTATTTTCAAAAGTAATTATATTCACACTTTTTTTGCAAATTATTTACATATATTTTTTTTATTTCATAAATCTTACGCATCAAAAAGAAATTTGCAACAAAGACTAGGGGGGGGGGGGCATTATCCAGGAATACACTATATTTTCAATTCTAAAAAATAATTTTACATAAAAATTAATGAATTTTAGTGACGTTTTCTTTTTTTTAGCCTACATGTACTTTTAAGGATGCATTATTTTTTAACAGTAAAATTTTAAGCATACACTAACCCAGTAGCGCACACAAAAATTTTTCAAGGGGGAGGGGGGTCTATGGTCGAAAGTCCCCCAACTCATATCATATCTCAAGACAACACAAATTGATTCTTCTGATTGTGTCGATTTTGTTAACAAAAAACAGTAAAAAGTAAATTATTGAATTAATAATTAGCATTAATTAATAAAGTAAATTGTTAATCACATTAGTACGTTAAAGAATATATATATATATATATAGATAGATAGGATTAACATCAATCGAAAAAAACTCAAGGGCTTTGGGAGGGAGGGGTCCGGACCCCTTGGACACCCCTCTTGTGCGTGCCACTGCACTAACCACATTCGTCAAATTAAAATTTCACTTTGCTATTTGGATGCTATTTTGCTAAGAAAATAAAAAAATGTTCTTGGTTCCAGGCAGAGTCTCGCAAAATAGAAAAATTCGCTAAATAGAGGTTCGTAAAATGGAGGTCTGACTGTATAAGTTTTTTCCCTTTACTTTTCGTATTTATAATGTAAGAAATGCAAGCTTCTGAAAACAGCACATCAATAATCCTGTTAGTCAAATTCTTAATTTTTTCCCAAATAAAGTTCTTCATTAAAATTCATTTCCTCAGATTATCTTACACTAATTTCTGAAATCAGTATGAAATGGAAAAGAGGCAAATTCAAATCATCAGCTCAGAACTAAAATTTAAGTTTATAGCTTATTTACGTTATTTTATGAAAATTTAACGTTTTCATCTAGATTTTCAAAACTGTTTTGTGTGAATCTAATTTAAAAAGTTAGATGTTTATTCTTTATTGGAAACTCTAAGAACTGTTCGTAAAAGTAGCTGCGATAACTCTTATAAATTCTTATTAAACTCGCATAAAATTCTCAATTACAATTTTAAAAAAGGTAATTGCACTGTTATCGATTTGAAATGCGCTAGATTAGTTTTTTTACGTTTAATTTTCAATAATTAACTCCTCTGTAAAAATAACAAATTTCCAAATGATAATAACCATTGCATCACTGTTTTGTGGAAAGCTGAATTATAATAACTGAATTATAATTAATTCGAAAATGTTCGAATTTAATTTACAGATGTATACATTTGTTTAAAAAAGTCCTAACTCTTAATTTTCAAAAGATTTAATTGAATTTTCAAAAAAAAAACACATTAATTTGATTTTACAAAAGATAAAGTTAGGCTTCCAAAAGAGTTGAAACTACTTTTTTGAGTGGGAATTCCGGACATAAAAACCTCAAAATGAGTTTTGTTGTTTTAAAAGCATTGATAAATATTTTGAACATTTGAGAACTTTTCACGAAACTTCAGGGAGAAAAATTGGCACGTATAATCGCTTCTAATTTGTCATATCTGCATGAATAGGGTTACCAGATGAAGAATTTTAAATGCGAAATATTTTTTTATAACTTATTTTTATCAAAAAAAAAATATATATACATTAAATACTCTAAATTAGAATCTTAAGAATACTTATTTGTTGATCACTAGGCAATATAATGTGCATTGTTATTTTTATTGCAGTTTTTAAGTATTCTAAACGGAATTACTATGATTGCTTTTAAACAAAAAAAAATATTATTATTAGAAAACTTTGAAAATTTAAAAATGTTTGTCAATTTTTAATTTTCCGTGAAAATAGCTTCAGAACTATTTTTGACTTTTTTATATATTCCTACAGTGATTCTCAACTTTTTTTTTGTTACACTTTTAACAATTTCAAAATTTGGAGGCACACTAACAATAAAATAATCTTAAAAGAATTTCATTTATCCATAATGCACTACGTAAAATAGTTTATGATCATAATTTTCAGTGTTAAATAAAATAATATGTGCGACAAAGACAACAAACTGTTTATGAAGTAATTCATTACAAATTAATTATAAGAATACATTTAATGCGAAATTAGAGCTTGATGATTTTTTTTTATAATTTTGTTTGTATTTGATCATAAAAATGACAATGCCACTCTTATCTTGTCATTTATATTTAAAAGATTCAATCTTTTTTAAATTTTTATACTTGTTAATGCGGAAAATCCAAATTCACCCAAATAAGATGTAGAAAATTGAAAATATTTTTAAAGTTTTTTTGGTTATTATATATATATATATATATATATATATATATATATATATATATGGGATAATTGTCTCTAATTAACTGTCTCTTCCAAATTTTTTAAAATTCGAATATTGCAGAGCGAAATAAGTTCTTTTTCTTTATTCAACGTTAATTCATATACAGATGTACTCGTATTACCTTAATCAAATTTTTTAATATCTAAATTTGGGTAGTAATGAATAACTCTCTCTCTTTCTAGTTCTGTCAAACGGTCAATAATAATTTTATGTATAGTTTATTTCTACAAAAGGTCAAATTATTCGATTCAGAATTTTTTTCTGTTTTTTTTCTCAGAGAGCACAATTGATAATTAAAAAAAAATTTTGCAGCACACAAAAGTGCCGCGGCACATTAGTTGAGAATCACTTATTCACACTACATAATTAATTTTTTAAAGACATTGAATGGATATTTTTATCATATAATATCTTAAAAAATTTTGCCAGGTTCCAATTTTATCTGATTTTTGTGTTTCATATTTACGTAAGAATAAATTCAATTTAATAAACATTCTTAAATTTCCATTTGTATATCTCCTTCTTCAAATGTGTGTAGTGTTTTAAATAATGAAATTCATAATGCAAAAGCTCTTATTTCCTTAAGAATATAACTACTTTTGATTGATGACATTCAGCCAAAAGCAAATTAGTGACATTAAGTAATGTAAAAATGAGCATTCCAAAATGTTTTTTTACAACGCATTTCCCAAATGGTAATTTCAAGGATTCGCAGTTTGATGTCAAACAAATTAATGAAGCACGTTGAATTTAATTCTATTGGTAATGCGCGTGTTGTCGCCATAATAAAAATAATTCGAAGGTGAATTTATTTTTAGATCTTTAAAACTCTGTTGGGGGGGGGGGGATAAGCATTACTCTAATAAAACAAGAAAGATAACACGAAAGAGTTGTTAACTTTTTTAAAAAATGGTAAATATTATTTCTTTGAATTATTTCTCACTAAAATTTCACAAAGAATGTGTTCTTGGGAAAGTAAGTATCACTTTAGTATCCGACTACGTTCGGAGAGAGAACCATGAATTTACAAAAGTGTACAAATGAATATATTTCCTAATATTTAGGGCCACTTAGATTAGAATACAGGTATAAAGAATATTATTAAGAATATTATTACAAATAAAATTATTTAAATGTCATATTTTAACCAAACATGAACATAGAATTACCTATATTCAAAACATTCTCCTTTTATGGAAAAGACTTTTATAACAATAATATTTTGCCTATATACTCTATAGCTCAGACCTCTGCACTGAACTAGGATTTTTGAAATATATAACTTATAGAAGTGGATTTATTCATATTTTAATAAATCAGAGTGGAGAAATTTTAACCAAAAAAATACCGATAATTATTTCAGTTGATGATAACTCTGAAAATAGTGTGAATTTTTCAAAAATCTTCATTCAGGCCCTCTGGGGAAGTCTTAAGCAAAATATTATCATTGTAGAAGCATTTTTTATAAAAGGAGAATGCTTTGAAAATAGGTAATTCTAAGTTCATTTTTTGCAAAAATATTGCATTTAAATAATTTTTTTATTGCATAGCATTTTTAAAACAATTTCATAAGTGTATTCTAATCTAAGTGATATTAAATATTAAAAAAATATTAGTTTGTAAGCTTTTGAAAAATCTCGGTTCCGAGTGTAGTCGGATACCTTAAGATGACAAATTGTGAATTAAGCCAGTGGCGCACACAACTCTCTCTTATGGGGGAGGGTTACATTCTAAACAACACACAGACGAAATAGCAGTGGGGTTCTCTGTGTGGTAAATAAAAATTTGTTGGTCTATGGCAGGAGTCAGTAAATCGTGGCTCTTCAGAATTCTAGTTATAATGAATTATTGAAAATATAATTAGATCTACTAAAAATTGTTTCATTTTCTCTTTTTCCTGTATAATTAATTATCTGTTGAAAAGATTTACCTTATTTACGTTTAAAATTAAACATTTGACTGGTTTAAGAATTATGTTTTAGATTGTTCTGCATTGAAAAAGTGTATTGAGACTTAGTAAGAATATTAAAATTAGTTCTAAAGCAGTAAATGTGTAATTCATTAGTAGAAATGACGCAATAGGAAGACACTCCTCTAAGTGATTTCCAGTAATGTTCACTTAATTCAGAGGTGTCAAACTCACGGTCCGCAGTGAGTTTTTTTACGGCTCTGCCAGCATATCGGCACTCAATAATGTATAATAAATTTTCAAAATTTCTCTCGAAACAGGAAAGGTAGTACCAGAGAAGCGATATCGAGTGCCAAGCCATCAACATTAATTTATCTTTTATATGTGTTTATTACTATCTCAAAATTACCTATGTAATTCGCAAAGAATTTTAAAATGCAGATTGTTCTCTGAAAAGATGTTCTTCATAAAATTTCTTTTCAGAGGATACCGCTCATTGTGACATTGCTGGGAATTAACATACTGACGTTCTTGCTAAAATAGGAGCCCTTGTGATCCAAAGACCGACGAGAATTTTCATCTTTAATTCCTTAAGGCTTTTTACTAATATGGCCTTTAAGTATAATTTTGAAATGGTCGAAGATGTCGGAGGACTAGAAATGGGCAATTTTGAACGTGAACCCGTCCTGTGTTCCTGAGGCTCCTAGAAAAGCTGCAGTAGCTCATTTTAGACTTTTGAAAGAGTATGACTGTCTGTGATCTCATCTCTGCAGGACTCACCACATTGTACTCTGTGTGACTCAGGTCAGCCTATGGCTACTGAACATTTTGACGAGTACTCTGCACTAAAAAGTTTTAATTGTATTGTCGAAAAATATTGGAGAACATGTGCACTAATGGCATAGGTGCTATTTGTAGTGTGTGGTATTTGTAAAATAAAATATACCTTTATTATTATGTATCATTCGAAATAGATCTACGTTTCTATGAATATTGATTTTTTAGGGGCCCACCAAAAGTTAAACTTTATTTGTTTGGCCCAAGTTTGGCCACCCTTGGCTTGCATACATAAGAACTGTTGAATGTGAATAAGAGATGCACATAAACTTACAACAGAAGGGGCAAATACATGTTACGTATTTTGTGACATGATTAAGGGATATTTGAAACGTCTTTTATACGCAGGAACAATAAAAAGCAATTTTAATTATTAGTGTATACATGAAATTTCATAATAATTTCTTATGGTATTATGGGTAGAAACGTTTTTTCACGACGATTGTAAATTTGAGGTACCCGAACACGTTCTACGCACTTTTTTAAAAAATCGCATGCTAAAACATTATAAATGCTTTTTAAGGAATCAGTAACAATAAATACTAATATTTAACTAACAATGTTTAAGAAAAATATCTAAATTTTACAAAAATCACAATTATAAATGAAGTTTTAGCAATATGTTTGAAAAACTTTAAAGCAATTAAAGAAAAAGTTATAAACTTATCTCAAAGTATTACTAAAACAAATTAAGATACATTTATCTAGAAAAATGTACTAAAATTTTTAATGTTTTATTAAAGTTTAAAAATTTTAAAGCTGATCGAGTAAATATTAGAAAAAATGACATTCTGTATAACCAATATTTAAATAACAGGCCATAAATCAAAAAATACTCATACAATAAAAATAGTAGTGCAATTCGCTGGAAAGTAATATAATAATCAAGGTCAAAATTTTTTATAGAAATATATATTTTCAACATTTTTAGTTATCAGATTTGCTATTATAGATTTTGAAAAATTTAAATGCCCACTTCTGGTAGATTAAAGGTCCGGTTTTTCTAATTTTATAAAATTGATTGTAACTTGGCATTCAGGTAGCGTAGAAAAAAAAAAGTATGTTTCGTAAAACAAAACAAAAAAAAAAAAACTTTGTTCAATAAAATAAAAAACAACAAATATGCGTTTTGACCAAATTAGCTCGTTTCAACGGGTTTAGATACCTCAATTAACAGCATTATGATATTTTGACAATTGTAACACATGAACGTTCCAGAATGGAATATAGATGTCGCTATGCTGTGAACAAATACACTGTAAACAGTAGTGGGAACTCGAAAACTACTGCTTTTAACATCAGAGAGAGCCTGGATCTCAACCATGTAGTATCTTCCACCTCGCCGTCCAAATCATGGACTGTATTTAACTAAACTTTTTTGAAAAAGTTTCTCTAAATGTTCAATTGTATTTGTCTTGTTTTACCGATAATTTTGTAATGGTGATATTTTAGTTTATTAAAAGTCATAATTTTACCCCGATATTTGGTTATTACTTTCAACCCAGTAAAAACATAAATCCCCGTTACACAATGGTTATTCAAGCATTGAGCCGCCAAAATAAAACTATTTTCGATATTTCTTAGTTTTGGAAGGAATAGTTGTTACTTTGTGTGCGTGTATAAGGCTTTTCTTTAAATATTATACAAAATATTAGAGCATGACAGTCTTTATCACGACTTTTACTTCTGCGCAACCGTATGTGGCTCTTTGTAAAAATGCCTCTTTGACACCTTAATTGTCTTGTTTCAGTTACAAATTGGCTTTTACCTCCGAAAGTTTGTCAACCACTAGTTTATGAGATTTATCTCCACCACCCGTATACTGTACCCTGTGTACTCACATGAAACTACTGAGTTGAGTAGTTTCATGCGAATGATTAAATTAAGGCTACTTGTAGCAGTAATGATTCGCTTCCTTAATTTTTTTTTCAAGATACATCGAAAATCATTTAATACGGAAAAAAAGGAGACTAAAATATTTTTTTGTGTTAAAAAATATTGCAAAAAGAAACAAAAAAGAAAAAAAACATACGATCAACAAAATTAAGTTTTTTAGAGTACATTTTATACAAATGTATTGAAACGAAATAAATTAAACAAAATGATAACAGAAACTAAATGGAATTAAATGCAAAATTTTGAAGTTTAGGGGAAAACAAAACATTTATTGAGTTTGAGGAAAATAATATGATATTTTTCTTTTCATTGTCCTTTTTCGCATCAAATTGTCATGAAATTGTTCGATGTCTTTCATCTTGTTATTCATTTCACCACTGGAATGTGCGTCTGTAAAACTGCGCTCACTTTTCGTGATATTTCTCATTTTGGATGACGTGGGAACAGGAGCTGTATTAGTAAAATCATTTTCCTCGTCGGAATCTGTCTCAGTGATATTTTTTGAGCTTCAAACAAACTCCAAAATGTCTTTGCTTGCCATCAAAAAATGAGGCTGTACCCACATTATCATCATCTACAGCAACGAGTTCTTCCGATGATACAGTAGGCGAGTGCAGTCATAAAGGAACTGCCTCAAACATTTCACTAAGTGTCGGCTCTGTTTCAATATCTTCCTTCTTCATAAGGGAAAACTTTTCGTGTTTAGCGATTTTTGTTTTGTGTTAAGAGAAAAAATATGCATGAAAATATATATTAGTTTTTCGGACCGTTGTATTATTTCGTTTTAACCAATATTTGGTCTTAAGCGTTTTCACGTTAAACGTATTTCACTGTACATAATTCAGATTTAATTTCCTTATTACAATAGGACCTTGGGCGACATGTTATGAAAAACGAAATAGTTGTCGTTGAGGTTTGAATGAAATTGAGCATTTTTTTATATCGATAAGTCAAGGTCGCTGAAATAAAAAAGGATGTGCTTAATTTATAACTCCAACCATTTCTTGCTATAAATAATGTATTGAACTTGATACAGATATTAGTTTTAGAAATATGTATGGAATATGTATATGCAAAAATTACAATTTTAAATTCAGGTGATAAAAATACTAGTTTTATTTTTCTTTTGCTTAGTTAATTTTCTTTTTTTGCTAAATATGTTTTGAAAGAAAAAGAATTTTAAAAAGTAATGAAATCTTTTTACGTTATCCAATAAGAGTGACTTAATTAATTAATGTAAAGTAATCTCAAAAATGAGAGCAATATTGATAAGGTGTTTTAAAAGTATTTCAAAAAAATTTAATAGCTTTTGAAATATAAATTTTTTTAAAAAAAATCAGTTGCTAAAAAAGCAAGTATTGATTATACATATAATCTGCTTGATGGGATGGAAAAATCACTCAAAGCCCTTTAAGGCTTGCCTTCATAAATATTTCCTCCAAATTTCATACATTTAGTAGCTTTATAATTTAGTTATTAATATTCCAATATGTTAGTTTTATAGATTTTTAATAATTTGGCTTTTAGCTTAACATACGCAAGAAAGAAAAAAGAAATTATCTCCGTTAACAAGGCCAAAAATACGGAGTTCAAACATTTTATACAATTATTATATAATTGTTAAGGAATATGAAAAATTTACATTATTAAACAAATGCCATTTTATCTCATAAAAATAGTTTTTAAATTACATACAAAATATAAGGACTACAAATAAGTTTCTGGCGTTTTTTTTTTCAAAAATTGGGCACTTATTTAAAAAAAAACGGTACATCATGTTTTATTCAAATTACTGTTCATCACTAGCCACTATTCCTTCCCTACTTTCTTGTAGCATACGGATACCGTGTCGGAAGGACGTTTTATTTTTTGAGGCAATCCAAGAATCTAACAAATTTTTAGTATTTTCATATAATGTGAAGTGCTGCTGAGACATTCCATACATATGCCATCGATTAGAACAAGAGGTAATCGAATGGGGCAGCGCCTGGTAAATACGGCAGGTACGGTATTACTTCCCAGTTGAATGTTTTTAAAAAGGTTTTGACAGGCGCCGCAATTTGTGAATGAGCATTATCATGCAAGAGAGTGATTTTGCCATGTTTGGGGTAGTAGTAGACGCGTTTTTTCTTGAGTGCCCAGCTGAATTTCATCAATTGCTTTCGGTAGTAAGCACCATTAATGGTTTCGTTTGATATGAGCAACTCATAATATACAACAACAAGCTGATTCCACCAAATGCACAACATGAGTTTCTTTCTAAGAATATTTGGCCGTTGAAGCATGACTACATGGTTTCCATGAATTTCTTCTTTGGGGTAGTCGTAGTGGATACATTTGTCAGTACCAGTAGCTGTACAATGCAAAAAGCATTTTCGTTTGTATCTGGCAAGCAGCATTTCACATGTACAAAATCAGCATTCAACATTTCTCGGCATCAGTTCATATGGAACCCAACTTCCTTGATTCTGAATCATTCTCAACAATTTTAAACGATGCGAAA